>JACXVL010000389.1:36734-63045 GCA_014898675.1 Athelia sp. TMB | reverse complement strand
CGGGGAAATACAAACTGCAAGGTATCGCATCAAGATCCCACTTTGATACATTCAGCACTGATACTGGTACAGCATTACTGCAGGCACGGACACTCTCGGGGCTACATTCAAAGAATCATACACCGAATTTGAGAGTGCTGTTGTAAGGCCATATGGTGATTTCCTCAGGACCGTCTATTGTAAGTACTGATTACTCTACGTCTGAGCACTTCTGACCCTATCCAGCTTCAGATGTGCGAGCTAGCCGCGCGCTCAAGCTAGACAGTCAAGACCATACCGTGGACAGCCCCCACAACCCCTTCCTTCATGCTATCAACGATGAACCGATCGCCAGTAACAACGGCGGCAATGTTTTGCCCGAACCTATCATCGACGAGAACGATACCCCCTCGCCCAACCCCAGCATTGAAAATGAAGACGACGACAACATCACTACCAGTGATGATCTACCTCCCTCGTCCACTTTGAGCCTCAGCCCTCGTCTCAACCGGAAGGCAACAGGTACTGCCACAGCCTCTGCACCACAAACTGTGGCAGACACGTCACTGCCTACGCCCACTCCGCCGCGTCCCAAACCCACTCCGCCGGGCTACTCCTCAAAGAAAGCCCTGGCAGAACGCGCCGCCGCTGAAGCCGCTGCCGCCGCTTCAGAAGCTGAACGAGTCGCAGCCGCCGCGGAAGCAGCAACTGCTACAGAGGCAGCAGCTAAACGAGTCGCGGCAGAGGAACAGGCCCTGGCAGAACGCACCGCTGCCGAAGCCACTGCCGCTGCCGCCGAAGCTGCCGCCGCTTCAGAAGCTGAACGCGTCGCCAGCGCCGCAAGAGCAGCCGCCGCTTCAGAAGCTGAACGGATCGCAGCTGCCACGGCGGCAGCTGAACGAGTCGTGGCAGAAGAACAGGCTGCCGCAGACGCTGATGACGAACAGGAACCTACAGCTGCAATCGCCACTGCCACTGGCGGCTGCCCCGCTACTGGTCATCACCTCTCCTCCATCTTTGGCAACGCCGTCGAGGATCCCCCAGCCCGCGCCCGTCGTGTAATCACCCCCACAGTTGCCGGCGCAGAAGTTGCCAAAGCTAAGGCGGCCAGTGATGCCAGAGCCAGGAAGGCTGCAGAGACGAGGGCTAAAAATGCTGCTAAGCGCACTGCTGATGAGGAGGATGGTAGAAGTCGCAAGAAGGCGCGAGCATCGCCAGCTGATAGGAAGGCTGGTGGGAAGAAGTCTCGCAAGTAGAATACGTACAATTTTGTCTTGTGCATTCGTTTGAATATCATAGTTAGTTACATCGTTAACCCACCCATGACCTCGTTCGCAAAATATCTCCCTAAGGTATGAATGCAGTGGCGCCTAAGCAAGGTGGAATGACAATCTTATGACGGTTTCCGGGCGCTTTTCGATCCACAAAAGGGAATGTGGCGCATGTTCATAAAGCCAGACTGACCTCGTATGACCTCCCCCTCAATCTACATGACAATCGGGGCCCTCTGAACGCGTCATATACTTGTTTCAATTGCTTCTATACCTATTAGAATGTCCCGATGTTGTTTTGTGCTCTCTAATGCCGTCGATCACGCCAAATATTGTGATTCATACCCTTCTTCAGGTTATCGCACACTTAATATGTGCATCAGTACATAAAGCTTCTGTAATACGATGAAGGAGGCTTGTTCAAATGTTTAAAAGGTGAGCCTCCATGTTTTCCGTATGTTTGGAGTACGTGAGAAGTGGAATGTTGCAAATTGACCCATGTTGCAGCGTCTCCAATTAGTATGGTGGATGTAAATGACGGAAAAACAGCTCACATAGGCTCTTATAGCATGCTCAGTCAGTCTCCAGCAAACCGCTACAAGAATTAAGAAGATGTGCCCACTCGCGGTTGAAAGCGACGTGCAAGTGTTCATGTCGTGTACAGAGTTGTCGCGCCGTTTCACGGCTCGTTGAGTTTCGCGACACTACAAAAGCAACATCAAATCAGCCCTATGACAACTTTTGGCTAGGCATTCCTTCGCACATTGTAAGTCATATTATCAATTCAGAACGGTTATATAAGTTTGCTAGCGATGCAGATAGCACAAAATCGGTAGAAAGCAAGTGCCATGAGTTAAGCGCCCGGAGCTCCGATCACTCTTGCCATTGATATCTTGACGGCTCAGCAGGCATAGCAGCGGCAGGATTCTGGGCAAGCTATGGGAAGTTTAAACTAGCATCTTAATAGTTACTTGAAGATTGAAATATATGTGAAGGTTTGTATTATAGCCCGCGGCAGAGCATGCATACTCCAATAGCGCCAGACGTTGTGACCTGTATTTGCCGCATTAGGCACCAAACATACACAAGCACATGGTCCGTGCGCGCGGCCACTGTTTATAAACTCTCCGTGCAGCCCGACGTCTATCTTCTCCCTTTCCCACTCAACACACCAATCCCCCCTTCCCCTCAGATATGTCAATAGCCGCTGCGTCTACTTCAACTTTTACTGCACCTTCTCTATGCTCCTCTTCTTCTAACTACTGCCCCCCTATACACTATCTTCATGGAGAAGACATTGAACGTCAGTGGGCTGCACATTTAACCCGTACGTGTATTCTTCACCGTTGGCATTTCAATATCTTTTTCTTCCTTGTTATGCTAACAAGGGTTGGTCCCATCTGTGCGGGCGGACTATCCAAAATTCCCCTGACTAGTCGGAGAGGGGCCCCCCCATCATGAGGGGGGCACGCGGGCACACGTACTTTGGTACTCCCGCACTCCAGACGACGGGGCTGGTGGTGTTGCGCTTAGCCCGTGCACGGGAGACCCTGAAAACACTTCTTTTTCGTTTATCACATTGTTCATTATGTCTCCCTTGCCGTTTTATTTCGTGACTGCGCGTTGACTTATGCTGTGATTGCAGGTTATGGGGACGCTGCCTGGGGCCGTCATTACGAGGAATTGCTTCTTCAAGAGGAAGAAGCACAACGCCGTCGTTTGCTCCACCGCGCGTATTGCGTTAAGTTGTAATATATATCAGGTCAGTTGTGTTAGCCGTGGCATCTTTCTTTGGTTAACGTAGTGTCCCAGTGCTGCTGCGAATGCCGGGTTGGATGTTTTTCTTTCTCAAAGCTGACTGCTTCATCGCCAGCCGACTGTTCATTTTACAGCCCTCGGGAGGGGAAGCTATGCCGGTTTTTGCTAGTAACATTCATGTATATACCCATGGGCTAAATAATGACATTTTGATTTTTTGGAAATTACTATTGTGCCTGGCGTGTTTTCTTTTGTTGTTTCATGTTGCTAACCCTAACCCTAATTTGATTTTGCCTTGTGCGTATCGGCCAGTGTACTGGCCAATACTGGTTCGCTCTCAATTCGTTCACTTACTTCCCTTACCTTGCTGACGTGTCCTCACTGCTGGTGTCACCTCATTATGCCTTCTATAACAATGACTATCTACCTAGTGCTTCGTCTTTATCCGCTTTCCAATGTATCGTACCTCCCGCAAATGCACCGCAGCCAACTTTGAATGGTACGCGCCAGCAGACGGTCAAGCCAGTCAGTCTGAGGATGGGCCACCCCCAACTGTACGTCTTCAACATGCCGACTTCACCACCAACGATGCTGCTGGTCCATCGTCCATACATAACAGTTATGTTACCGCTCCGGCTTCACCACCCAAACCCACAGCAACCGCGCCAGTTTATCAACAAGACTACCTACTATACCAAATGGGCATCGGCGCAGACGTAGACTATCAAATGGCAGCAGGAACCGGTGAAGACCAAGATGAAGGAGCGGCTGAGGATGCCATAGATCCCCAGTACCAGCATCATCTCGAGGAACGCTCGCTAGGGGAACCAAAGTCACGTCAGAAACGGATACAGGTGGGTTATTGAATCTACTCAAAAAATGTTCTTCTCACTATTCATCGCAGAACAATCCACTCAGGACGTGGCTTGACGAGCGTGAAGACTTTCTCCTGGAACTCCTACGCCGAGACGGTCGGGGCGATAGCGGCCATCGATGCAGCTGCAACAAAGCTGACGGTGTGGTTCGTTGCACAGACTGCTATGGGAGCGTGATGGTATGCCAGAGCTGCATTGTCGAAACCCACCATGTCAATCCTTTCCATCGCATTGAGGTGAGGTTTCTTTATTTCTATCTAATCACGGTGCTAACTACCACCATCTAGATCTGGCGCGAAAACCACTTTGAGAAAACGACCCTCAAAGACATGGGTTTGACTCTCCAACTGGGACACCCCCTTGGTACACATTGCATCAATCCGAAGCCCGCCGCCGGCGAGAGCTTCATCGTCCTAGACATCAACGGCATTCACAACGTCACGCTCGCTTTCTGTGGATGTGCAACTGCACTCGCCGACACAACACAACTCCTCCGTGCTGGTTTGTACCCCGCTACAACACTAGCACCTGAAACAGCGGCCACCATCAACGCCCTAGAATACTTCCATATCCTCACCTTTGAATCAAAGACTTCGGCCTTCGAGTTTCACAACACCCTAGCGCGCCTGACTGATAACACCGGGACTGAAGCTGTTCCGGTGCGCTTTCCCTCTCAATCCATGCTTTTATATATACTAACCGCAAATGTAGGACCGCTATGAGGAATTACTGCGCATGATACGCCAGTGGAAAAATTTGAAAATGCTCAAGAGAGCTGGTCGTGGTCACGACCCAGCTGGTGTCGCCGCGACGAAGGAAGGCGAATGTGCAGTGCTATGCCCGGCATGCCCACAGCCGGGCAAAAACCTGGTGGCTGACTGGCAGAAAGCGCCAGAGGCTATACAGTACGTTCTTCATTCTCTTCGCCAATCTTGTATTGTTGATACTGACTACATATATTTCAGATATTTGTTTGCGTTATTCTTGGGCAATGATGCCAACTTCCGCATGGTGCGGAAGAAGGTGTCAAGTGAGGAGGCCGATCCAACTCTCAGCGCAGGATGGTCGTATTTCTGCGAGATGACGAAGTATCGTCAACATCTCGCAAAGTACGGCGACCAGAAAGAAGTTGTAAGTCTTTGATTTATGTCTTGTTGCCGATGCACGCTAACATGATACATCCAGCATTCAACGTGTGTCAAGCACCACGCTGTCGGCGATGCCAACACTGGGCGCTTTGCCAACCTGGCTGCGTCAGGAATTGGCACAATTGATTGTGCGCGCCATATGATGAAGCGGCCCAACTCGCTGGGCGACTTACAGCAAGGGGAAAAGTGAGTTCAGTCTATTCTGCTGATTCAATTGAGACTGAACTATCTGCACAGGTACGCAAACATGGATTATATGTTCTTTTCCAGCCTCGCGCACCCACATGACACCCTTTCCAACCCTCCTCCGGCTGACAGCGCACAAACCACTCCATCCCCCGATATGCCTATGACGCCCCCACCGCAATGCCCACCACCACCTCTGACCAACACCAACGCTGAGGACTACGTCACCGTGGTCGTCTCATACGACATCGTTTGTCAGTGGTCCGTCCACATTTGGGAACGTATGCTTCAGTTCCCCGAGCACCTGCGTATCGATCGCGAGGGGAAGAGATTTCTATTTCTCATCCCCAAGTTCCATTTACCAGCACACATCTCAAAGTGCCAGACGTCATACTCATTCAATTTCACACCTGGCGTTGGGAGGACTGACGGAGAGGCCCCGGAGCGTGGGTGGTCATTTATTGACCCTCTATCAACATCGACCAAGGAGATGGGGCCGGCATCGTATCGCGAGACGATTGATGACCACTTTGGGGATTTTAATCACAAGAAGGTCATTGGGCTGGGTAAGTGTTTATGTATCTACATGCATCTCATACTAACTCTTATAACACAGGAAGATTAATTCAACGACGTTTAACAATCGCCATACCAGGCCGCGACGATCACGTTGTAGACTACAACGCGTTCACTTTCTCCTTACCCGCGGCATCCATAATTGAATGGTCAACATGGGTCGAGACGTGGGAGAAGGCACCTGACGGCCCCAACCCGTTTGTACCTACCACAAAGAGTAAGTTATTTCCGCAGATTGTGAGCGCACTGTGCTGATTTATCTTACCAGAGGTCACACAACATGATGTTAGGCTGGCGCTCGCTAAAGAAGATGCGGCCAGTATCACGGCTGATGAGGTCTCATCAGTTCATGATGATATTACTCCAGGAATGTTCATCGCCCAGGGCCTTGAAATTGAGTCCCAGCAGTGAGTATTATCACTATCCAATTCATTATAAAATCTCTGACATTTCATTCAGGCGGCGTCTCAAGATTGAGAAGAAAGCATTGGGCGCCTTGGCTACACCGCTGCAGCTTACAAAAATCCAAGAACGCCAAAACTCATTACTCCGCAAGATCAAGGCTTGGATGGTCGTACAGTTGCTGTACATGCCCGAGGTCTCACCCCTGCGCGCTGCTGCGGACCGGGCGGCCTCCGCTCAATCCGCTGCAACAGAGTCCTTTGACATCGCCCTGTATCTCCCGTCCGCTCTTCCCAGTCGAATCCGAGTCAAAGCCATTCTGTACGACTACGAGTTTAGACTACGACGTGCGCAGGCGTACGAGGCGCTGGACGACTTGCGCGGGCACTTGCGCCTGCGCACGCACATGTGGACCTTCAAAGATAGGAACGTGCGCGGCCAGTCGGCCTGCACGCGCTCCAATAATCTTCTCACGCGCGTGCAGAAGAACGTCAACTCGACTGCGGCACAGTACAGGGCCGCACGTGCGGCTCTGGTTTCTCTATCAGCACGCACCGGAGATTATGGCTGGCAGGGTTCCTTACGCGAACTCGCAGATGCAGACATACGTGCTTTTACCGACGACGCCGACGGCGAGACCCAGGCTCAAAAGCGCAAGCGCGAGAAGAAGAACAAGGGGGGGGCACTGGGCGAAGGCCGGAAGAAGCTTTCTTGGATTTGGATGATAGTCGGCGTGGCGGCTAACGGAGAGGATCAGGGTTTACAAGAAGGTGCGCCTGCGTGCAGTATGTCCTTTGTTACGCAATACTAATCATGAGATAGCGCTCCGCATTGAATGGTGCAAGGCTCGCGCACGAGCCATGCGCTGGTCAGAAGAAGTCCTTATCCTACGTGAGGAGATGCGTCGAGTTCTAGCCTTTCTTTCCTGGCATGCGAGTTGGTGGGACCTACAGGCCCAACGGCGCACTGGTCTCTCGCCCGAGGCTGCCGAGGGAGTTGCTGCTTATGCCTACAAACAGGCTTGCATTCGGCGCAGAATTCACGCATCGTTCGACGACCTATGGCGTACATCTTGGACGTCGATTGAACACGGGGAGGGCGTGAACAATGAAATCCTAGAACTCCCATCATCACATTTCATAACCACCTACCCAGCTCCCATTCCAACGGTATCCACACTTTGAAATGTATTCATCCAAACTATCTCTATACCTGCGCTCCGGGACAAGACATGGCATATTATATCAATTCAACTTTTTGCATCATTTCCATGACGCGCTTGACTCAAGTACATCCAAAATTACATACGCCTATCCCGTCCTCACTTCTATTCTGCCAAAGAAGTCCCGCCCTACCCTTCGTGATGCGCTTGACTCAGGCCCATCCAAATTACATACGCCTGCCCCGCCCCTACTTCTATTCTGCAAAAGAAGTCCCGCAGAGTCCCGCCCCACTGCTGTGCGAAGCACAAGGCTAGACAACCAGGCACCAGCGAAAGTTCTCATAGAATGTTCCGTGATGGAACATCTTAACAGGGATTTGGCTGACAGCGGTGGGTTTGGCTGACGGCTGTGGCTGGCCGGTAGTCAGTGTCAGTGCAATGCATTACACTGTGCCAGTACTTACACGGTATCATGCACAACACAATTGTTGGTGAGTAGCAGGTATAATGCATAATTATAGCAGGATTAGGTGCGTCACCCGCCGCTGGCGCACTGTCGCACTAGCAACTCCTCGACTATGGTCCACAATTCGATGGGCGCAACCTTTCACAGCGAACGAAATAGACAGAGTCGCCACGTTCCTTTCCAGATCCAGGGCATCGCCTGTCGAAATCTACCACCCGCCCTATGATTTTCCACCCCGAGATGTACCACCGGAATTCCTTCAGCTCACTCGCGACCACATAAGCCACTGCGCTCATATATCTATCTGGGGTGTTCATCATGATTATCTCAGCACAGTCCTCGAGAGTCTTGTCTGCCATCCAGCTCCCATGCTCAAATCCATAGACTTTGGTCTAAATAAAGAATCAGAACCTATCCCTTCTTTGAATACCCACCCTCACCTATTTCGGGCGCCCCTTCTCACTATAACCCACTTGTCGTCGATCCAGGCATCCGATCTTATATTTTGTTTGCCTGAATGCAAACGCCTGACCTCGCTGCGCCTTTCGGATCTCTACTTAGACGATACGGAGGAGAGGGATTGTGCGTCATTTAGGAATGCACTCATGGCCATGCCATCGTTGTATTATCTCGACCTACAGCTGGCCACCAGTGTCGAGTCTTTCGACCTTCGTGCAGTGTTTTTACACACGATCAAGTTCCTACGCGTACAAGCTGTCCACCAGAGAGCTCTTGAAGGTTTTATAAATTCCATTTATGCACAATCTTTGACCAGCCTTTACCTGCGAAGGGAAAGTTTTGGAGAAACACGCCTCGCCGGGGAAGAGACCTGGGCGTCGCATTTCCCCACTTTACATCACTTGATTATCACAAATAGCACACGGGGACCACCGAATATCGGTATCATCGCTCGCAGGCTCCCTGGCATCAAGCACTTGACTTATCAAGTCTATCCTTGGAGCAAGACGAGTCATGTTGGACATCTCCTGGACGCTATCAGTTTGGCTGCTGGCCATAATGTCGATGAAATTGACACGCCGGCCTCCCGCCCAACCAATGGCCGACCCGTTATACCATGGCCGGAACTCAACACGATCGCGGTGCCTGCAATCAACGAGAACAATGCCTTACAAATGCACGAAAAGATTTTAAATTTGCAAGCCGCCGGTTATCACATCCGCAAGCTCAAACTCCCGATGAGATTCTTTTCTCGACACGAGGAGAGCACAGAGCGTTTGCAAAGTATCGTCAATTTGGAAGAATATAGCCTCGACTGGCCGACTTTACCATATGGGCGACGTCCCGGCAATGACTGGTGAAGTACGTGAGCATCTCAGCGGTACCCATCAGTGCATTCCACTGACTCTCGGTATACAAAACCATAGGATGTGTCGTAGAGAGAGAGGACTGGGGACGTCAACACAGTGCTCTCGCCCTATATGATATCGAAAATGTGGTTTCAATCTGTACCATAGAGTATTTCAATGTTTACCTGACTGGCATGATGGTCACGGCGCGCGCACGGAGCCCCCGAATGACCCCGAAAGCTCTATGACCGGTCTGCATCGATCATCGATCACTGGTCACCGCCTTTCCTTCCATCGGTATGACATCTTTCGATTTCGTGTACCACCTCATCCTGAGATTCAGACAGCATCTTAAGATAATGTCTCTGGCCTGCAAGGCAGTGCTATTAAAACGCTTTGAGGAGTTAATTGATGCAACACTCAACGGTTCACCTCTCCAGCTTGAGGAGCTGGAGAAACAGATCCAAGTGGCGCAAAGGGAGCTCAACTCTTTGCACAACTCTGATGCTTCAATATCAACGCTCCCTGACGAGGTTCTGACCATGGTATTCGAGGAGGGCATGCATCTAAATGGAGACTCTCCTTGTCATTTTGGGTCTCTCGCGTCACACGTCACCCACCACTGGCGGTCCGTAGCACTGGCAGCTCCGCGGCTATGGTCCAAGATTCGGTGGAGGGAACCTTGCACAGAGCAAGAAATGGAGAGAGTTTCCACCTTCCTTTCCAGATCCGGGACATCGCCTATCGAAATTCGCTTCCGACCCTATGACACGTCGTGCCAAGCTATACCACCAGAATTTGTCCAACTCACTCGTGGTCATATAAGGCACTGTGTCCATATATCTATCTGGGATATACATCCGAATTATCTCACAAAAGTCCTCGAGGACATCTTCTGCTATCCAGCTCCCATGCTCAGATCAATCGACTTAGGTCTCGACGAAGCTTACGAGCCGGAACCCCTTCTAAATACCTATCTCTTCCCGCTTGGGGCGCCTCTGCTCACTATAGCCCACTTGTCGTCAATTCATGTGTCCGATTTTGTCTTCTGTCTGCCTGCTTTCGAAAACATAACCACGCTGCGGCTCATCGATTTCTGCATAAACGATAAAGAAGAGAAGGAATGTGCGTCGTTCAGAGACACTCTTATGGCCATGCCGGCGCTGTACTACCTCGACCTACGATTGGACACAACTGTCGAGTCATTTAGCCTTTACGAAGTGTTCCTACACACGGTCAAATTCCTATGCATTCAGGCCGTTCACCAGAGAGCTCTTGAAGACATTATCAATTCTATCCACGCAAAATCAATGACTGCCCTTTATCTGCGAAGGGAAAGTTTTGGGCAAACACGCCTCGCTGGGGAAGAAAATTGGGCATCACATTTTCCCTCTCTACAACACTTGATCCTTGCACACAGCATGCGGGACCTGCCGAATATAGGCGTCATTGCCCGCAGGTTCCCTGGCGTCAAGCGTTTGACTTGTCACGGCATTTCGTGGAGGAGCAAGACAAAGCATATTGGTCATGTCCTGGACTCCATCAAGTGGGCTGCTAGACATGACGGTCACGGGACCGACACATCTGTGTCTCCTTCAAAGCAAGGTAGACCCGCGATACTTTGGCCAGAACTCGACACTATCGCGATGTCAGCACTCGACGAGACCAACATCAACATTGCCTGGCATTTGTACGAGAGCATTTTCAAGTTTCATGACGCTGGTTATCACATCCACAAGCTCAAACTGCCGAAGACCTTCTTCGCTCGGCCTAACGAGGGGACAGAGCGCTTGAAAGGCATCGTCGATTTGGAAGAATATAGCCTCGACTGGCCAACGCGAGAGTACGGGCGATGGTCATGAACGCTGAAGTACGCGAGCGCCTCAGCAGCACTCGTCGTCGTCTACTGATGCTTGATATCTAGCACTCTTAGAATGTGTATTATCGAAAATATGGTCTCAAGCTTCGCAGTCTCATAATCATATCACTTTCTGACCTTTACCTACGAGTATATGCTACAATCTACTGGCCTATTTAGCAATGATCAATATAAGCCTTCGAACTGCATAGAACCGAACATATGATCTCATCTGGAACAATTTTTATTTTATTACATTAACCTTACTGTCTTGTACCTGTGTATAGAAAACTAAAGAACCTAAACGATAGTTATTGGAAGCCTCTCATTCAGGCGGAGGCCCATGCGATTTGAAGAATGCTACCGCCGTGGCCGGCGCCCCCTCGCCGAGGAAGAGGTCCATATTCTCGGCCGCTTCAGCCGCAAATCCTGCAGCTCTAGTGCACATCTCGCCCTCAAACACCTGTATCGCCTCCTGCCAGCTCTTCCCGCTATCTCTCGCACCGGCGAGCGCAAGCGCAAGCTCCAGACCGTCCTGCAGCGCGAGGTTCGCGCCCTCCCCCGCAAACGGGCTCATCAAGTGCGCCGCGTCCCCGATGAGCGTCACCCCCGCCTGGCTCTCCCACTTGTGCCCCACGGGCAGCGTGTACATCGGGCGCGCATACACGCCCGCGGGGTCGCACGCGCTGATCAGCCGCTGCAGCCACGGCGCCCAGTCCGCGTAGCGCGCGAGGAGCGCCGCGCGCGTCGCGGGGACGTCGTCGACGGGGAGCGCGAGCGCCTCGTCGGCGTGGAACCACGCGTATGTGCGCACGCGCCCGTCGCCGGCGCGCTGCGAGATGAGCGCGTCGCCGCCTTGCAGCGCGAAGCTCGTGCCGTGCCCGATTTTGGCGTCGACTTCCTGTAGTTCCGGGGAGGCGGCGAGGGTGGCGGGGGCGAGGGACATCTCGACGCCTGTGATGCCGGCGAATGCGGGCTTCAGGGGCGAGACGAGCGGGCGCACACGGGACCAGGCGCCGTCTGCGCCGACGAGGAGGTCGCAAGTGGCGGTAGCTCCGTTGGCGAAAGTGAGCTCGTACGTCGAGTCAGGGAGGCGGCGTGCGGATGTGAGGCTGTGGGACCATTTGATGGAGTTTGAGGGGGCAACGCAGTCGTAGAAGAGTTTGCGGAGGACGGTGCGGTCGATCTCCGGTCTCGAATGTTCGTCTTCGGCACCTGGGGGTCCAGGGGGTCCGGGAGGTCCTGGACGACAGCGATTAGTGAGTATGATGAAATGAGCTGATCAACGGGAGATGCATACCATGGTTCCCGTCATCCTCGTACAGAAGTGTGCCCTTAGAATCATACATTCGTGTCTCCTCGCCTTCCGGCATCGTCAAGTGTTTCCACTCTATCTTGGCCTCATTGAGCGCGCGCTGGCCGCTCTCGTAGTGCATATCGAGGATACCGCCGAGATGGGCGCGCACTTCGAACGATGCATCCTTCTCGTACACCGTTGCGGAGATTGAATGACGCTGAAGATGTGTAAGGAGGGAGAGCCCGCCAAGGCCCGCGCCAATAATGGCGATTCGTGGAGAGGAGGTGCTGGTCATCTGGGACGGGGGCTTGATTAGCAGGGACAGTATTGGCAGTGGACTTAAACGTACTGATGATCTATTGGTAGGAACATGAGCAATGTCACAAGTTCATCTTATAGCAGCTCCAGCGATGTCATTACCTAGTGAAACTTACGCGTCGAAACCGCGTTTTCGTGTATCAGTGGATTTCTCGGACGCAGATCGGGAAGACGGCCTTCAATGCCCGTCTCATTGAATGCAACGTTGGGCTACTTACTCGCCCAAGTGCACAGTCGTGAAACGAGACGACAGCGATTGACGATGCACACGTCAGCATCGGCAGGCAACAACGAGTCATTTTTTTGACTCGAAATCAGGTACAACGAATGGTCGGCCATAAAGAACGCGTGGCGTATCGGCAGGTTTTCCAATTGAAATCGACGAGAATCACTTGTGCCACAACCTGCACAGGAGGGCATGGAAGCCATCACTATCAATCAGAAATTCTTAAGCATAGACCTGATTTGAGAGGAGCATGGTGCCATTTGGACTGAACTGCGCAAGTCTCAAGTGGCAACGCCGGGTGAAAACCAAAGAATTTGCGAGATTTTAGCTGGCTCCTGAAATCGCATTCCAGAAAATGTGTAGCCATATTGCTTGAAAGTTGAATGTTGAAGCCAGAAACTCGGAATAGGACAGACGGAGAAACTTGCGAAAAGATATTGAGAGATCGAGGAGCAAAACGCGTTGTCGCACGTGATGGTGATGTTCAGGCCATGCCGGAGTCATTACAGCTTTCAACCAGAACATTCACTCGAATTTCAGCAGGTGCCTAACAGTGCTCATCGATACGCTGGCTCAACACTAATCTCAAGGAACCCCATGCTCTTTCCCAAAGGCCCTCGGTTTGACCCTTTGAAAGGTGTGCCCCATAACAAGCCCATTTACCTACCTAATGCTGACTTTGGTTTAGTACCCGACGTACCGGGACCGAACACATACAACGTCGATCAAGGTACTTATCACGCGTCGCATCTTGCAGGATGAGCTCGAACTGAATCTGAAAAAATAGAATCGAACTTAGACGCGTACAAACGAGGTGCTTTTCTAGAGAAAACCGATCGGTTTGGCGAGGAGAAGATGGCAGACGGTCCTGGTGAGCGCTATGATACTTCGCCCCGCTCTGCGCTGACGCTGAGAGCTTCTCAGGGCCAAATACGTATGAGGCAGAGCCGAAACCACGGACAAAGCCTACTGCAGCAAAGGCTGCACCCAAGCAGCTTTCGTCTGCAGATAGGTACACCGCTTTGCAGCGCAAATTAGAGGATTTGGAAAGGGTACATGCAGATGGTAAGAAAGAAGTACGTTACATTATTTCTCGCGCCTCCTACTCCATCTGATTATACCCTCCTTTGTGTGTAGCATCACCTCGAACTCGAGCGCCTCAAGGCCGAACTTAACCGCTCCCGCCAGACCGTCACCGAACAAGCCGACCGGCTCGAAAAGCTCAAAAAGACCAACGACACGCTCGACACACGCCTCCAAGACCTGAAGAAGTCATCGGCAACTGACCAAGCGGAAATTAAGGACTTGCGCGTGAAGCTCCGCATGTCAGAGCACGAACGCACACAACTGGCAGCGAAGCAGGGCGAAGTGGGGGACACCAAGAAGGCGCTGCAGGCCGCGGAGACTCGAAGGAAGGAGGAAGCGAGAGAGAAAGACAAGAAGCTCGCGGAGCTGGAGAAGGCCCTGGCGGGGGAGAAGAAGAAGCGGGAGGCTGCGGATGCGAAGCTCAAGGAGGTCAAGACCAAGGCTGACGAAGAGCTCAAGGAGGCGCGCGAAACCGCCAAGGGCCTCCAGGCCCAGATCGACGGCGCCCAGAACGACGCGCGTGTAGCCCAGTCCTCTTTAGCCGCACTGGGCGGGGAGGCCGCGCACAAGGAAACCACTCTCCTCGCGCACCTTGAGCAATGTCGCGCAACCCTCTCGCGGGTCGCGGAAGAGTACGGCCGGCTCGCCGCTGGGACTGTCCCTGCTGCGGAGCATTCCCAGCTGAAGCACGAGCACACGGGGCTTCAGATGCGCACGTGGCGCCTGGAGCGCAAGCTCGCAAATTCGGAGGGCCAGGTGGTTGAGCTTGCGAGTCTGATCCGACAGACGAAGGAGAAGAGTGTATTCCTCGCCGCACAATTGCAGGACGCACAGGATGCCGTTACGTTCTACTCTCGTACACTCAAAGAAGTATCGAGAGATGCACAACCTACTGTGATCAAGGACACTGCATTAGAGGGTGATGTCGCAGCTCTTAGTGCCGATATCTTGGCACATAGGCATCGCATTCGAGAATCTGGCGCAGATGAAGCCGTTGCTACCGTTGATTTCTATCGACTAGGCTGTGCGCAGATAACGGCCTTCCATAGCCAAGCGGACATTGTCCTTACAGAACATCAACAGTTTGCGCAGCAGCAGGCTGCTCAACTCTCTGCAGCCACAGCCGCCCGCGACGAGCTCGCCTCACAACTCGATGCAGTGCGTGCAGAGCATCTCGCTGCCCAAAAGCTCTTGGCCAACGCAACTGCTGCTGTATCAGAGGCGCAGGCTGAGAACGTTGCTACCAAGGCCCAAATAGCGCGATTGGAGGGTGAGATGCGGGAGGCTATTGTCAAGAATACCGAGGCTTTGCGCGTAGAGCGCCAGATCGCACAGCGAGCCTCCTCTGCGGCCCAGGTCGTGAAGATGTCTGAAGAAGGTCTCCGCGCAGAAGTCGAGCAGTGCGTCAATTTTGTCACATTCGAGTCGGGTTTGGCGCTAAGTTATATTTCAGGCTTACAGCCGAGCTGACAGAGGCCGAGCGATATCAGGAGGCTTATCACAGCCTTGTCGAAGAGGTCGGTCAGCTGATGGATCGTAATGACCTTGCGGAAGAGGAGGCGGAACGGCTCAGCCAGTTCAACGCCGAAATCATTGGCCACCGAAATCCGTCTCAGCGCATCATGTACGTAGACAGGATTCGCCGAGAGCTGGCAGATACTAAACAGGTATGTCGAACCGTACAACAAGTTTATACACCATGCTCACGAATTATCCAGGAATTGCTGTTGCTCACGCGGGATCGCGACGCCATTGCCGCTGCGAACGAAGAACTGGAGCACGAGCTAGGGATGTACAAGTCTGTCATGGTCCACGGCGCCAAGCCTCGTACACACATTACGCGCGTCGAACGTCCTGCGCCATTGGCCAGTCAAAACCTCAACGTGAGCTCCTCCACAGGCAGTCTGGGCAAGGGCAACGGGGTCAGCGTAGGGAAGGCATCTCAGGCGTCAACTCTGGAGCCCATACCGGGAGATATGACACTGGATGAGCTCGCTTCATGATACTATTGTGCTCCAGATTTTGCCATCTGTGTACATCTAGATTTCATGTCCATCACTATACCATGCTGCATATATCACCTATTTATTAGTAAGTTGTTGAGCTCTCCTTGAGCTGTCCTGTGATATATCCAGCCAACTGTCATTCACGACCAGGCAGAGGGCAGGGGCATCTTTAAACGACGCAATGTACAATTGGTGTATCACTATGGGTATATACGTATATGTTGAGTAGTAATCCAGAGAGAAGGAATAGAAAGAAATAGGAAACAATATCTGCTCAGCCCGATGCAATCCCGGGAGACACAGCCGGAGACACCCCCGGCGATCCCATCTGACCCTGGCTGAATACCTTCAGCCAACCCTCGCCCATGTCATTCTGCAACGCCTCAATCCGCCTCCTGTAGGCCTCTGCATTGGCCTCCGCGCTCGTATCGGACGGGGATTCGAATACCGAAGCGGACACCCGGTTTCGCCGCGCGGCTGATCGACCGAGGGTCCCGCCCGATGCGAGTGGCGAGGATGCAGGTGGTGGGGCACCAGAAGCAGGCGAGGGAGCAAATTCCGATCTGTGTCGACCATGACCGTGCCGTGCTCTGTGGGCAACAGGTTTCGCTGCTGGCCCCGCCGCCGCCGGCCCCCCTGAAGAGCCTTCTGCGTCTGAACGGGCACGCTGATGGTGCCCCCCGTGCCCCAACTTCCCATTTGGTGCCGTCTCGCCTCCATCACCCGCGCCACTCAGATCCACTATCCGCTTATTCTTCTTCTTCCGCTCCTTCTCCTTCGCCCCCACAGGCGCAAGAAGCGGCGAGTCATGCCGCGATCCAGGCAGAGAGCTATCTGGCGAGGTATTCTGCGGTGAGCGCGCCCCTCCGACAGCCACCACGTGTGGCGAGTTCGCCTTCATCCTCACGCTCCCGCGTGTCGACGACATTTGCTCGTCGGGGCGCACGCTCAACCCACGCTTCTCGTAGAACCCGGGCGCGCTCCCATCGAGAGCAATGCTCTTGCCTTCCTTCCAGAAGTACTCGAAGCATGCGACGCGATAAGCGTCGTCGGCCTCGCAGAAGGGGTTGCCCTCGACCCACACGTCGGAAACATTAGGCAGTACGGCGAGCCGCGATATCTCAGCGAGGTCCTCAATGACATTATGTCGCAGGTCGACGCGCTCGAGGGCAACGAGACGTTCGAGCCCACAAATGGACTCGAGGCGGTTGCGCGAGAGATTGAGGGATAGGATTTGCCCTAGATGTGTGTAAATGCCCAGAACAGAGTCGATCATGTTATCGGAGAGATTTAGGGAGGAGAGGCGGTGTAGGGCAGATATGCCTGGAGGTATGGAGACGAGGAGGTTGGAGGACAGGTCGAGAGATGTGAGGGAAGAGAAATATGCCAGAGGTTCAGTGGGGAGGAACGTGAGGGCATTGTCGGTAAGGGAGAGGTACCGCAGGCCGCTCCACTTATATTCGGGAAGAGGGCTTTCTAAGGCGGGCTCGGTCTCTGGGCGTGGGGTGTTAGGTACACTGTCCTCGTTGCCTTCCGGCACTGACTCGGGTAGACGAGTGCTGTATATCGAAGCCTGCGCCCCATGCTTACGCGACACGCGCCTGCTCAGCGAGCGGTTCGTAGTTCCCTCCCGCCGTCCCTGATCATCCAACACGGCCCCGATAAAGATATCCGACACGTCCTCCAGCCCACTCCGTTTGATCGTCAAGCTCCTGAGGCCGTCACTAAGCCTGTCCCATCCTAATATCGTGCGCGGATCAATATCCGCGCATTCAAAGACTTGCAAGCTTCGGAATGCATCCAGAGGCAGACAGTTCTCGTTTGGAGGCTCGTTCGCAAGCTCTTTAATCATCTTGGGTCCTGGAGCAGCGAGCACAAGTGTAGGGATCTTTGTGAAACAGCTGAACAGGTACTTGAGCTCTGCATCGATACTTGGTGGCTCCGGCCGGCCCCACCAACTTCCGCCCAGCGACAGCCCCGAAACCGCAGACAAAGTGGAACGGAAGGAGGCCATCGAGAGCGTGTCTGATTTATCAGAGTCACGAAATATGTTGATGTAGTTCATTGGTTTGGATGGATTGTCGACTTTGACATCTAGAGTCCCGACATCAATGCCACTGTCCTCCATGCGCATCAAGATGTAGAACAAATGGTGCGAGTCGATGGAAAACTTGACGGGCTTGGGAGGCGGAGATGTGCTCTCCGTGCCAAACCAGGCTATCGGATTGAGGGCTGAGGGTGCCGAGGAAGGTTTGGTAGGGGGCGCGCGCCGGCGGATTGGGATGCCTGCTTCTCCCAGAGCGCGTTCGTTGAGCCGGATGTAAGACGCTATCCGTCGAATATAATCGTCGCCCGATTCGTGCTCCATAGTGAGAGCTCAGTGGTGGTGGTACAGGTCTGAGAGGTGCGGTCTGGGGTACTTAGGTGGCAGGCCGGCTGAGGATAGTGACGGGAAAGGCGTGTAACGGTGGATATTACTTGCTGGCCCGATCAGGGGTATTGTCGGACTGCAGAGCGAGCGGGCTAGGTTGCAGACACATGTTGGTTGGAGCAAAAGGCTAGGCTCTCATATGATATCAATCGATAAAGACTCGGAGAGACGTTCTCCGTTCATTCCAGACTAAATTTATGTAAGCATGCGCAGCGATGAGCCTTGAAATGCTGGAGGAAGGCTTTGTGTTCGCTGATATGCGTGCTGGTTCAACAACATTTTCAACTAATGAAGTCTACAGTAGCTGCAGAAAATAGTCTATATCACAGGCTCGCATCCGTTAGAGGTCTTCGTCGGAACGCTTGCTCGTCAACTCCATGAGCTCAACGGTAAACACCAATGGCGAGTTAGGAGGAATAACGCTCCCGAATCCGCGCGAGCCTGGATTATATGAGTGACATCAGAAATATGCCCAGACTAGGGTGCTGTTGACACTGACCGTATGCCATGTCGGAGGGAATGGTGAGTGTGCGCTTCTCGTGAACACACATGCCCTGAAGACCCTCATCCCAACCTTTGATAACTTGCCCCACACCAACTGGTAAGGGAAGAGCATTAAAAGATGTCCATAATGATCATTGACAGAAAACTCACGAGTCAAAGGGAGAGGTGAGCCTCGGTCAAGACTGTTACACTAGGGCGTCAGTCACGGTCTCTTATTGCTACTACAGCAGGTCCAGGTGTGACGCACCTGGAGTCAAACTTAGCTCCAGTCGACAGCAGTGTACCGGTCTACACACAAGATTTCTCAGCCGAGACCTCATATCACCAGGAGGTTGGATACTCACATAATGTACCTGAATAGAATCTCCAGTCTTCGCCTTCGTCACACACTCGGCCGGCAAGTACGTGACGTCAATCTCCAGCTTGCTCGGCCTACCGCCAAGGACGCATGTAGCCAAAGCGAGCGCGGAGAGGGTGTATTTCAAGAGTTGCATTTTCGAGTGGTGAGGCTGAAAGAGTGACACTGACAGGCGCGACTCAGACAAATGAATCGTGGCAGGTAGTCAGGGGTATAGTTCAATTTGGAAACTCACCTCGGGAACAGCCTGAACCTTATTTCTCAAAGTCCCAACGGAACTTTGGGCCATCGCAATCTCTGCACCGACGACGAACCGACTACCATGGTGAGCTCACTTGCCGCCTCTTGACTATATGGGATGCTAATTGGCGAGCTGGATGGTACAGCCTTCCCAAAAGACCTTCAGAACGAAGCGCATTCTCGCCAAGGCTGGACGCCAGAACCGGTGCGTTTGAGATCGGACTGTGCTGGAGGATAGGTGCTGACGATATGACATGCGATGTGTAGACCCATTCCCCAGTGGTTCCGCCTCAAGACCGACACAAAAATTCAGGTGCGTCCTATGGACAAACACAGCTTCACCTTTACTCACCCGGCCACGAAAACAGTACAATGCCAAGCGTCGTCACTGGAGACGCACAAAGCTGAACATCTAAGCTTGTTCATGCCTCCCTATCGCCGATTCCGCTGGGATGTCGAGGCAACCTTGGAGAATGAGATGAGGTCAGACGATCGGGAGCGGTTTTTTGCATGCATGTACCATCTTCATCCGCTAAGCCTATACACATGAAACATCCCCATGCATCGCATTTACCGTCTGAGACATCCAGCCGATTGCCATTAGCCCACGTATAGCCAACTGCGCCATTGCATCTCGACACTTGCTTATTGAATTTAGAAATGACCCCGCCACCCTCAACTGTGGAATCTGGGCCAGTGCCGCCGGGCAGGCATCAGACTGACAATCGTCCGAATCTGCATGAATTTTCTTGATCCATCTTACTTCTGCACCTGTGCGAGCGGCGCGTCGCATTGCCCAGGTCAGTTTTCAATTCCTGCCCAGTTCTGTTGCAATTTGCTTCGGTGCTCGCAAGAGCAAATACTAGAGGCGGCAAGTATTGCCCAATTATGTCAGGCCATATAGCGATGCTTACCCGTCATCGAGACATAGTTATCGAGCGCTGAGCCGATCGTATGCATAAGAAATCCAGCTGAGCCGCAGTTCCATAGCGTTAGTGTCCATACTCAGGATAATGCCTGTAGACTTCAACGTATAGTCAATATTTGCCCTCCCAGGACTCAGGTGACTGCTGCCATTGGTGCTCCAGCGACGTGTCGTTGCGTGTCCTTTGCCTCCGCTAAAAGCAAGGATGATCGTCGGATAAAAGGCGCGTGAAATATAAAGTCGACACGTCCACAGACTTCCACACCACGAGCTCTTAACTTCTTGTCTACTCCATCGAAATGCGTTTCTTTACACAAGCCATATCCGTTTTCGCTCTTGCTGCCTGTGTATTCGCTGAAGCGGCATCGGAGACACCCAAAGTTGACATCGATGTCACTCACCTCCCGAGCGATTGCTCGGAGAAGTCGAGGGATGGAGATTTCATCAAAGTCCACTATGTGAGTGATTGCTGCCTTATGGCTTAGCATCAGCCTGAGTGCCCAAATGCTGACGGTCGAGCGTGGCTTATTTAGACAGGAAGACTAGCTGATGGTGGCAAAATTTTCGATTCAAGGTGTGTAAATGGACAATAAAGATCACAAAGCCAAACATTAAATGCTGACCTTCTATTCACTGAAGCCTTCAACGTGCCCCGTTCTCCTTGATGCGTGAGTGACCTGCTCCACTGAAGCCATTATTTGACTAATCCCATCCTAGTCGGCGCTGGACGAGTGATCAAAGGATGGGAGGAAGGTCTACAAAACATGTGTGTCCACGAAAAGCGGACACTTACTATCCCTGCCGCGCTCGGATATGGTCAGCTTCTCTGTACGTTTCGCTGTGACCTTATACTCACTTCATTGTGCAGGCGCGCGTGGGCAAGGCAGCATCATTCCCGGCGGCGCAACCCTCATATTTGACGTTGAGCTCATGGACCTTGATATCAGCAGGCGACCCGAGCCAACCGCGCGAGCTGGATCAGACGAGTTGTAGATCCTGATTATTGTTGCGCGTGCATTCGCATATTATTGACCCCAAAATGTATTCTTATTTGCATATATTCGAACTTTTGCATCGTTACGAGCTCGATATGATGCAAATCCACAACGCAAACTTGTTCAGGACGGTTCCATTATGTTGATTAGAATTACAGGCAGTTTGATATCGCCCAAGACCAGACCAGGCGACAACCATTCAGGCCGCGTGTGCCGGCTTCTTCCCCTGCTGCTCCTGCGCCAATCGCTCTTTCACAAGCGCGTCGAACTCCTCTCTCAATATTGCCTCCCGCCTTTCCCGTTCCTCCTTCTGCAGCTTCAAAATTCCACGCTTTTCCTCAGCGCTGATGACCTGGTTCTCCTTGCGCATACGCACGGCGTTCATGCGCCGGTGGCGTGACCCGCTCATGACATACCCCACGTCTTCGTATTTCGCGATTTCGTCAGACGTCAACCCGATCTCACCACGACGCGGGATACGCGCTTCGGGGTCCTCCTCGAGGAAGGCAGCCATCGCGGAGCCCTCGCCACGCAGCAGGGCGCCACCGTACGAGCGCTCATCGATTCTACGCGAAGTGCTGGGTTTGTGCAGCGGCTGAGGGCCCACTTCATCGTCGTCTGAATCGCCGTCAGCAGGTACAGTGCTGGATGCTGCCTTTTTGGCAACGGGGAGTGCGGGCGGTCCCATGGATGTCCCACCGGGCTTCTCCACCCATTCGTCCTCCATCTCCTCGTCGGACGGCGGCGGCTTCTCCGCAAAAGGTGACTTTGTCCTGCTCTTGCTTCGACTTTTGACGGGGCTCCTGCTCCGTGTCTTAGTGCGCTTTCGTCGCCTGTCCCGGTCACGCTCGTCGTCCTCCGAGTCGTAGCTCTTTTTCCGGCTGCTTCTATACTTCTTCTCTGACTTGTCCTTGTCCTTCCGTGATCGTTTCTTCTCCTTGCGTTCACGGCGCTTGCGTTCATATTCAGAGTCATCGGAGTCACTCGACACTGATGGCGAGCGGTTGCGCTTGGACTTTTTGCGGGATTTAGAGCCGCGCTCGGGCGAACTGTGTACAGGTGGTCAACACATAAGTCGTGGTAAAACAATATGTACGCACAAGTCTCGATAGGGCGCTTTGGGTGATGGAGGCCATATGCTCATAGTTGTTGCCTCTCGTTGTTGTCGCCGACTATAAATGCGTTACTTGAATATGATAACACAATATACAAAATCGATGTAACATACCTTTCCATCCAGTCGCTACCTCCGCCCCCTCCACCACCACCACCCTGCCAGCCCCCCGCTCCAGGCGCAGAATGTCGGTTCCCCCAGCCCCCACCTCCAGTGTCGCCTGAACGTCCCTCGTGAGGTGGTCGATCTCTGCCACCTTCCACGCCCCCACCATCCCGTCTCGGAGGATACATATTCCGTTCCTGCTTCCAAGGCACCTTGTCAATCTCTCCTTTTGCTGGAGAGGGTGATCGACGACGATAGTCCTCGTACGCAGGGCTGGCCCGCCGTCTGGGTGCGTCTCTGTCCCGTTCCCTGCTTCGCTCTCGACGTCCGCGGTCGTCTCGGTTCCTGCCACGGTCCTGGTTCCGGTCAGCAGAAAATGATTCCTTGGCCCGAGTATCCTGGGGCACCAGACCCATACGAGAGGGATGTACGGTAGCCATTATAGAGAAACGCAATGAGAGTCACGGAGAGACTTTGCTGAAGCGGTGTTGCCGAAAAAGGCAATCCCCTCCTGCCTCCCTCCACCTCGCGCACGCGACGATATGGCTTCTAGCAGCAACGCTGTACCCCCAGCCGCGCCGAACGCGAACGCCACTCTCCAGGGTAACGGTGCTAACGCCCACGCCATTATAACCGCGCTTGGAAACGCCTTCAAAACGCAAGGCGGCCCCATGGACAACGCTCAGATCGCGAAGCTCCTGCAGACCAACCTCCCACAACTCGGCCAACTCGCGAAAGAGGGAAAGCTCAACCAGCAGCAGATCCTCCAAGTGCGTTCTTCTTCCATCCCGTCTCCGCGGGATCGTGCGGCCAACCCCGTTAACATATAGGCTCTCCCACTACAGCTACGCGAGTTCGCAGAGAAACACAAGGCAGTGGCAAGTGGTGCCCCACCTCCGGCGACGACGCCTGTAGCTAATCCAGGACCTGCTCCGCCGGGCTTCAAGACCAGTTCCCCGGGACCCGTTCTCGCATCTGAAGTGTCGAACTCTCAAACGGTGTACGCGATCAGCCCGTCGCTCAATGTTACGAATCCGGGGCCGGTGCAATGGAATGCCGCGCAGCAAGGGCGACCGACCTTGACGGGTGGAATTGCTGGAGGACGCATGTCGGGTGCGTGATATTTCTTGGTGGCATGGATCACTGAAGGCTGATCATCGTGTTCAGGAACACCCGCACAGATTGCGCGCAACACAGATGAGGTGAACAGCTTGAACTTCGAGGACACACGGACACGACGAAAAAATACGCCAGGAGATCAGAGTATGCGGAAGTCAATTCAGGACCTCGTGTCCAGTGTGGACCCAAACGTCAAAATCGACCCCGAGGTCGAAGATGTGCGTCCTTCTCTCCCCTTCAGGTTCTTCGTCAACTGATAGCATCATTGCAGCTTCTTTTATCCATTGCAGATGAATTCATCGATTCTGTCACGAACTTTGGGTGCCGGCTAGCAAAGCACCGAGGCGGTGACACACTAGAAGTCCGTGATCTCCAGCTTCATCTTGGTAAGTCGATTCTACCCTCCCCTCTTGCTGTCCAAGCACCATTAACATGCTTATGTCTCCTTCCTTGCAGAACGAAACCATAATATCCGTATCCCGGGCTTCGCCGCAGACGAGACCCGCATTGCGTTGTCCCAAACAGCAGTGGCGCCCCCTGTACCCGCGGCACCAACTGCCAAAAAGGCAGGCGGACAGCAGGGCACGGGGATGACGTTGCGTAGTCACCGTCTGGCGCAGGTCGCACAGGCGAAGCGCGAGGCTAAGCTTGTATGATATGATTGAGAGTGTATGGTGTGTGCTCGCAGGTGGTGTATTTCGATGTGTGTTCTTGTATGATTTATAATATGCAGATTTTTGAGCTTAGGGCTACCTTGCAATATGACTATGTGATAAGTGGAGTTCGGCCCCATGCCGCCCGGCCGCCTGCGAACTGCTTGCTCAATGTCAGCGGTAGTCCAAGCCACCTCTAAGGCGATCCCAATTTCGTCGTTAGTAAAAGATGGAAAAATAGTCACGACGATTATAAATCGACGAGATGTCCGTGGCCGGTACAGAGGATCCCTGAAATTCGGGAATTCTTCTTCGTGAAATACCACTTATCCAACGATGCCCTTCTGACAACAAGAAGGACGCCAAAACCGCCAAAACCGCTCGGTGTCTCGTAGTCCTCGCTATTAGCACAAGGGCTCACAAATTGCAAGAAATTCCCTCAGCAAAACTCGAAGTGTGGTGAGCCTTTTTGTGATTCTTGAGGTTGACATCCTCTCCTATTATCTTTTCTGAGGATGTAGGTTGGCGGGAAAAAACCTCAGATGTACAGAGAAATAAAACCAAGGTGATATTTATATATTCAGCGCTTTCCGATGAGCAGAAGGAAAGCTCAAGTACTGCCGATTTTTCCTGATCTTGTTGTACAAGCCATTCAAGATATGACGACCTGGGCTCATCTGAAGCCAGACATAATTGAATGTAAGATTATGGTGTACACCGCTCGTAAAACTAGATATTACAGGCTCACAGCAAACTGCACAAAATGGCAACAATCGATCTCGAGCTATGTACGCCTCATGCATCTGCACTTGTGCTTACAACGCTATCACGATCGCCATTCTCGCCTGGGCCGAAGATAACATTGGTAGTAAACTGCGTTGGATGACGCGGGACTGTAAATTGGTGCATGTTGAGAATAAGCCGGCATCCCTGCCATCGATTAACTGGTCAGATTTGCCTGAAGCGCGGTCAGGAGGCCAGGAAAATGCACTGACCGCGAGCGACAAAAGGGGAAAGAACCATCTGCAGTTGAAAGGATCAGTGGGAAATAAACGGCAATTTGCAACACATACACAATGAAGATGAAAGTCGCGTTCATTTGCCATGTAAAATGCACGAGACTCATACACAACAGAACTATGCATCAAATATTAGAATTATTTCTTTCAGTACGTAGACGTATGTGGACACGTACAGGACATGAACACGAATGCGATCGCCCCATCGCGCATGACAAGCTGTACAAGCGGTGTCCGTCCCCACACCGCATGATTTCCCAGGAATTGTTTTCCCAAAGTTAAGCCAATGATCAATAAATGGTTTGAGACCGTGGCTACTCTGATATACACACATGGCATAAACTTAGAGTTTCCAGGATGCTGAATCCAGTGGCAAGATACGCACGAGTAGTAAGTGATAAGCCCAGGTTCGAGCTCTGCGTGGCAGCGTGGCGTGAATTGCATGCGTGAGATGTTAGCTAGGACCGTTCCGCACAGCGCGGCAATCTCGTTGAGCAGAGCTGCGCCCATAAGCAATGCTATATATCGGTTGCGATTGTATAGTGCGTATACTGCGCGTCGGTTTACCATTAAAATAATCACAACACTTGGAACGGAAGGATTTCTCACCTCGAATGACAAGGACAAGTTCCACAGCAGAAAGAAGCAGCTGCACGAGCATATACTGAAGTGCATACCACGTTTGGCACCCTTCTTGAGATAATGGAAGGCGAAAAACCATTACTGAGAACAAGCTGCACACAAAGTAGCAGTGTGATGAAATTGTGAGGGGAAATTCGAAAACGCTTGTGAGTAAGGAGGTGCGGGAAGGCGATGCGGCGGGAAGGCTGACATCTGTACTGCAAGACCATAGTAGCGTATCCAGAGGTACAACCATTTAATTGGCGAGTAATTAGATTTGCTGTGGGTTCGACGTCGTTTGAATTG
>JACXVL010000389.1:0-36371 GCA_014898675.1 Athelia sp. TMB | reverse complement strand
ACTGACCGCAGTGAAACCTAGATCACCGATCACCCTTAGACAGCAAGCCAGCCGCATTGCGGGGAGGCCGAGGCGCAACTGTGTCCCCACGGTATGGTATATATGTAATAGAAAGCCTGGCACGCTGTCTGTTGCAGCCGAAAGATGTTTGATGAGATTACACCGTGAGATAGGAGGTCACTTGAACCCCGTGAAACCTTGGCTGGTTGATTCTTGAACTGTCGCTGGGCAAGTGTTCGCTGGCTTGGTTTATCCCAGTGCTAGACAGTGGCTGAAATTTTGACGAGAGTGTATACGGCGACGCACTAAGCAGAGGTACATTAATATCGGCAATATTAAATTCTGGTGTCGCGTTTAAGCTACCTGAAGTGCTATCTCCTACGATTCGTTGTTGACGTCGGCCGCCGGCCGGTGCACTCGAGATGGCCCTGACTCGCCATTTAACTACGTATGCATCGCTATTGAGTCGCCCCACTACGGATGCACTATCTTGTTTCTGTGATATGCATACCCAATCTCAACCCGCCGTAGACTTTTAGCAATACTCCTACCACCTGGGAGCGCCTGCGGTGTATTCGCTTCGAAGTTGGGTGAACGTGACTTGGTCAAGAAATCAGTGGTAGTATGACTTTGCATTGTCCAAAACTCCAATGTCTGACTCGAGGGAGTTCCATGTGGCCATCGTGTGTTTGAATAGTTTTGGCTGTGCATTATGGCTGGGTGTTCAAGTGGACTCTTCGTCGTTTCTACCAGCTCTCGGGACCGGCAAGCGTTGAGTGTGGTCATAGCCAACGTCAGGGAATGTGATGACCGTAGTGAGACGCGTCCGAGGGTGTGGCACTGTGAACTGGTTCATGTTGAGAATGAGCCTGCACCCCTGGAATGTCACAAATTAGGCGGCTCCCAGTACAGTGCAATCTTTTGACACTCACTGCAACGGACACCAAAGGGAAGAACCAGCTGGTTCATATGCTTGTCAAAAAGTTGATGCCAAACGGGATGAAGGAAATAAGGACGCACACGACGATCATAAATGTGGCCTCAATCTGCCACATGAGGTGAGTTGTACTCAGGGAGATCAATACTTGTTACTATTGTGAGTTAAGGAGATATTTATAAGATGGCGAGAACTTACCGAACATGATAAGAAACGCCAACTTCCCATCCCGCATGACGAGCTGCACAAGTGGAGTTCGGCCCCATGCCGCCCGGCCGCCTGCGAACTGCTTGCTCAATGTCAGCGTGACGATCGTTGCGTGATTTAATACCGTCGCTGCCCTGTGGCATGAATATCAGCCACCCGCCGACTAGTGATCGACGGCCCAGCCGAACAGGTGGCAACCCACAAGTAAAATGAAATCGCCTCCGTCTCAAGATCCGTATAGCATGTCGGCGTGAAATCCATGTGTGGTATGTGTTGGACGACCGTCCAGCACATTGCCCCCATCTCCAGCAGCATGAATCCCATCATCGGGGTAGCAACCCTCCAGCTACGATTAAACAACGCATGCACTGCCGTCCGGAAATATATCAGCCTCCTGATGGTGAACCGGGCAGATAGAGCGATGGAACTGACCTCGAATGACTAGAACTGTCTCAACTGCAGTAAGAAGGAGTTGGTTGAACACAAACTGCATGGAGTACCACCGCCTGCACGCGTGCAGGGGAAATGGCAGTCGAAACATTACGGCGATGAATAATCTACACCCCAAGCTGATTTCAGGAAGAGGAAAACGGATGGGTATGGCGACTGACATTTGCACGATAATACTATAGTAGCGAATGAATAAGTAAAGCCATTTCATCGGTGAGCTATTCGACCGCCTAGGCATCAGAAGAACACGAAAGATCAGGTCCAGCAGGGTATTTAGAAGACATCGATGTTTAAAAGACGTACCTCCATACAAATTTGATCTCGCTGTCGAATGTCAGAAGCGTTTCCCAAAGCAACAATGTTGCGCCGCCCACTATGCAAAATACAGAAGTCAGCTCATTGGATTGGACCACAGAGATTGGGTGTCATGACCAACGCACAGAGATTGCTGGTAATGGATTTTGAGACCCACGGGTCTGAACCGTTCATCATGTTGTGATCAAGTTAGTATTTGCTGGAGTCGAACTCGAGCCGACTGAATCTGAGAGGGTAGAACAAACCAATTCAGGAGGTGCCTACTTGGGCTGAAATGGGCATATACTGAGCGAGTAAACGGAAGTAAAAATGTTCTGACGCAGCAGAAGACGTGTTAACGTTAACCGGGGAACAGGTAGGGTGTTACTGAACTGTATCGGATTGATCTCGGAGGTATATAATTTAACCTATAAGATGACCAAGGATGACCACACCGGAATCGATACTGGAAGGTGGCAACCCTGACACAGTGACAGCCTGGGTGTGGTGGGGAGGGGTGGCATTAAGCGCGGAAAAAGGACCTTGCGAAGTGATTGCGGGGAAACCTGGTACTTACAACAGCTGTAATGCATTTTCAATTTGGATTAAGCACACATCGCTCACCTGCCGAGAAGGCTACCTAGGCTTTGAAGAATTTGACGCTGAGTCTGAATGTGAGAAAGCCTGGGCCCCGCGGCCCCACGCTTTCGATCGAGGCCCCCAATCATCCCTTACCCCCCAGACATGTTCCTGGCCAAGCCGAGGAGCGTCCGGGCGGCGGTCGGCATCTCGCTGCGGTTGTCCATACGACGCCTCAGAGGCAAAGTCCGAGTCATCGTTGAGATGACTACCGAGCATGTTCCTGGCCGACATTGCCGTGTGTGGTGGGACAAGATGCCCGAGTGGTGGCACGGGCCCTGGTGCCTCTTCCCATTTGCGCAGGGTGGCAGGGAGGGGTGTCCACTGTTCTGTGGAACGGTAATTGGAGCTGGTCATTTCGATGAGGCGGGACAGTGCCCGTTTGAATGCAAATTGCTCGTCTCGCCCTGAAATTTGTAGTGTAGTGGATGAGTAAGCACTGACATGTTACATGGGAGGATGACACCTACCGGAAAAGATCGATAATGTATCCAGTGGCTCCGGAGACACTCTCACAGGAAGAGCTTCGCTCATTCTGGGTGCATCGTATAACGATACATTAGGCCTGTACATGGCCTGTGTTTCACCTACAGCTTCTGCCATCATCACATCCACATCGTCTTCTTCGGCACGCGCGCTCGACAGCTCCAATGCGTCAGGGAAGAATAGCCTCTCCGGTTCACATTCTGCCAAACACAGGATACGACATCGAGCCTCATAGAGGGCATCGATGAGTGAGATGAAACGCCGTGCTTGGTTCTTGTCGGACGTTTGAAGCATGGGGACATGGGTGATGATAACAGTGTGATATGTCGACGCCAGAGACAAGTAATCGGCCTGGCCAATCGTCTGAAACGCAAGTGAATTAACTTATGGAGAAGGTGGATATGAATATTTTAGAACTTCGTGGCATATTTGAGCGAAGGCGAATTTACATATGCCCTCAGAAGCCCATGGGACCTGCAATGGGCGACCGAATACGCGTAAAGTTTCAGATCTGGGCTCTAATCATGGGGTGGTCAGGCGTCTATCCGTTTAGAAAAGTATGAGTTAACATACCAGGAGCTGATACCATCAAACCCGATACCATTTCCTCGAACTGTGCTTCCTGATCTGTTGTGAACCATGTCCGGCCTTCTTTCTCCCCGCCTCTCACGACCCTCCAATCCTTGGCTCCCGCCATTTCCACAACAGGACACCTCGCTTTCAGTGCTGTAACAAACCCTTCCAGTCGCTCTCTCGATACTCCGTTCTGGTAAAGATCCTCAGGGACCTTGTTGGAGGTACCGACGACTACCCCGCCCATGCGCCAGTACCAAGATAAGACGTCAGCAAGAAGGTTGGCAGAGGAGACGTCGAGCAGTTGTATTTCATCGAATACGAGGAGCCAGTGAGTGAGAAGAAGTCGCTTCGCGACGACGAATGCGATAGTGGGATCAGAATTGTATGTTGACGAAGTATGTGGTAGGCGTCGCGACCATGTAGGGGGCAGTGTGCCATCCTTCACCAGAGCGCGCCACTGCTCGCGAATCGCGCGATTCCAAGGGACTCTGGAGGTATCCGCATCCGTAGGGCCCCGTGTAACAGTAGCCATGCGCCGCTGCGTCTCTTCCCATACGGCACGGTAGATTTCGAGAACGAGCTGCGAGTAGTGTTTGCGCGCTTTGTAGGGCGTAGGGAGAGCAGCGAACCACGTGTCGATGAGGAAGCTCTTGCCAGAGCCTGGAGGTCCGGTTAGAAGCAGGCCCTAGCAAACGTTTCAGCGATCACACCGACTCGAAGAGGAGAAAAAGTCAAACTACTTTAGGAGTGTTCAATTCTTCCAGCTCCTCTGCTTGTCCCTTAACTCGTATGAGGGCTTTCCCGTCCAATAATCTTTCCTCTTGAGAAGAATATACCCACCAGGGCGCATGACCAGGTTTTTCTTGCGTCTCTGCTCCGGAAAGAGTGTGGTGTATGTTGAGAACAGGTGGTGCATAGTCTATGAGTTCCTTTTGCAGGCGACGAAGCTACGTGCCATATCAGATCAGACGAGAAAGGGCACGAGTAGACTATATGAAGCACGGACTTGCATGATCACTCGCACTTGCTCTTCATCGTATGCAATTTTCCCCAGAGATACAAAACCTCTGTATCGTTCCAGGAGGTCGGTACACTGGAGCCCGTTGCTGGCTGAGTCGTGCAACGCTTGATATTTGAGTCTAAAAGAGCTGCGAGCCTGGAGCACCGACGAGACAAAACATATCCGGTCTGTAGACTGCCGTGAAAACCTTGCGCGGAAGGGTGTAGGGCGCAGGTTCATATTTCTCAGCGTGTATTCAAAGCCCTTTGTCACAGAGGGCTATCATGACAGATTCAGCCAAACGAGCGTCAGAGTCTCAGAGATACATCAGCGAGACACCGCCAATTCGAGAGGCAAACGATCGAGTGATGGCATCGCGCCAGGTGGCGTCGCAGGGCGTCGCTTCAATTTGATTGGCATTTACTTGCTCGTTATTAGTGAAATAAACGTGCTCTCATCTGCAAAAGCATCTGAAATTTAGGCAACCATATGCATGATATCGGAAACGAATGAGCGATCTTTCGTTTCATATCGATAATTACTTACGGCAAGATACGTGTGCTGAGTGCTGTTTGGCCAAAATCGAAACCACAAGATTATATTACAGTACAAAATACACCGGCACAGCACACAGGTCAATAAAATAGAGGCCAAACAGGTACAGCTTCCAAAGCAGAATAGTAAGATATCGAATGGGGATATGGGTAACGGACATTTGACAAGCGCAGTTGCAGAAGTCAGGCTGATGGTATAGAGGGGATAATCGATGCATAGATCTAGTGGAAGGCGTGGAGAGTTTATTTGTGACGCAAACATACCCGTAGCAGAGTTGCTTTGCCAAGAACAGTTGAGGTGGCGAGAAATCGTTCGGTGAGGTGATTAAGACATAGGAATATCCATGATATCCTCCTTGAGTAGCCGTCTGCGACCTTGGTCAAACCTCTTCAAATACCCCTTCGCGCGCTCCTCAAACACCGTGCAACCATCGAAGAGATCCTTAGGCAGTAGATCTTTCCTCTGCTCCCACGGCCTCATGTCAATGCAGTCGCATCTGTCTAGGCACACCAGGATAACACCGAAGCTGTACGCATCTGCCAGTAAAGGGTCCTTGCACTCTTTGCGCAAGATCTCTGGTGCGCAGAATGGGCGCGTGCCAGGGTGGATCTGCTCGCGTTTCTGAGAAAAGATCTTCGCAGCGGGCGTCGAGTTCGACTGTCGCCGTGCGAGGAACGCAAAAGGATCCTCAGGCTCGTCTTCTGGAGAGGAAAAGTCCGACTCGGCCGAGACGGAGCGCCCGAAATCGAGCAGTTTGATGGTATCTGCTCCATGGGTGACTTGAATATTGAGGAGCGAGATGTCACCGTGGCTCAGACCGTAAGAATGCAGATGCGATAACCCATCTAGGAGCTGGTTGTGGTACTCGATCTTTTGCACCGTCGTCAACTCTGGTCGTGCAATGACGACGTCATACAGTGTGCGACCTTCGACATACTCAAGTACCATGCCCATGTTCTCCAGGCACCCGAGAAACGCCGCGATGTTTCGATGTCGCGGTAACGTGGTGTAGACGCGCAACTCTGCGAGGAACTGCGTCGTGACATCAGACGAGTTTGACTGCATCTCCCCATTGATCTCCATCTGTATAACATCCGGCTTCTTTACTATGCATTTGAACAGCTCCGATGCTGAGCCGTGTGCTACAGGTGCCAGAGCAGCTGTGGGGTTGGGAGGTGCGCAATACGCAGTGGGTGTGGGGAAGGAAAATATGGATGTAGGATGCCGTGGTGGGTTGTAAACGACTGCCGAAGCGTTTGGGGATGCGCGTGTTTTCGTAGGTGATTGGAACACGCTGTGGTGATCGGGGCCGACAACAGTCTCCTCCGAGGAGGCATAGCTATGGATGGTCGCGTTCAGCTCGTCTTCGTCATTGTCCATCTCCACTGTGAGAGGAGACAGTGAGCGCCATAATGAAGAGATTAAAGAGAATAGTAGCCCCATCGCGGAAGAAAGTGAAGTGGGGACTCACCCATCCACCAATTTTTCTTGGATGTTAAGGAGATCTTCTTGATCTGCATCGTGCCTGGAGGGTGCTTGCCAAGACTCGGAGCCACGACGGGGGTTGCTGGAGGTGTATCATAGGTGCTGGAAGTTAGAGATCTGCCCATACGCAGCATGGTGATGACAAGAGGATGGAGCTGGATTCACGAACGTTGATTGCTGAAACGGCGGAGTATCTGCGGTTACAGTATCTCGGTGCCTTTGCATTTACCCCACATTAGGATCACGCGCCCTCGAACGACCTGGACTCTTCTTCTTACCTCGGAGTCGACGTGTATGTTCCTACTGGCCACGTCTCCACCGGTTTTTTTCAGACAGCGAAATTCAAAGGCTTCAGAGAACGACTCATCTCGTAGAGTGCCGAGGCTTGGCTTACTAGCTGCTGTGACTTGGCAACTTTAGCGCCAAAATTAGCCCAACACGAGTTTTGCTAGCTATCGTGTATCTGCTCTCATCTGTTTCAAGTCCGTGAAGGGAGGGCATGGCATCTATCCTCGAATAGGCGCCTTAGAAGGGTGCCGATGAATAGAGACGGAGGCCGTATCAAAGCCATATCATCATTCGGCGCCCAAAATTGCAGAAGCTGAAGTTACATCACCCACTCGTACGCGAGGGGACCCAAATCACCAATGTTGAACGTTTAGACTGATCGATTGGATTTCAAGACGCTCTGCCATGTCATATGGAAGTTTAGACTTGGGTCCTATCTCTGCTGAGTGCTACATCTCTGACACAGTAGTCCAGGGGAACTTATTAAAAAGTAATCGCGTCAGCGTTATTACTCTGGACCAAGACAGACGCAGATGAAATATCTGGACTTTGCTGACTGGCGTAGAGATACGTGCGCAATATTTTCTTTGCTATTTCAATTTTGTATTTGTGCCGAGGTCCATTGATGTGCTACTCAATATCCTCCTTGAGGACTCCTCACGAACCGCTTATTCCACTGGAGCTCCTTGGGGGGTTTTTTTGAGCGTACTTATACGCAAATCTCCGTCCTTCGCCTGCCATAAAAAATCAGGCGCCTGCTCTGGAAGGCACCTAAAAACACCGCGGATGACAATGCCCGATGCTGTACCCGAGGTTCGCAGACCGTCGTACATTAAGCAATCGGCACCTCCGGTAGCTTGCTCTGACGTATCTTGACAAATGCATATCCCGGATCGTCGGTACTGGATGGACAGGACGATTACAATGGTCCCGGGTAGGTCTTGAACTTTACCCGGACGCAGGTATATATTTGCAGGATTGGGAGCAACTTCATCATCACAGATAACTCATTTAACACCTTTCATTACACGCCATGCCTTCTCAGCTGATTTTTGTGAGTGGCCCTGTCGCAGCGGGCGTGATAATCATTAACATTTTACAGGTCACCGGGGTGGCGGGATATCTTGGCGCTCATATCGTGCACCAATTGCTTGAGGCTGGATATCGAGTCAGAGGGTGAACTTAAACCTGCATCTTGCCATTTTTTGTTGTTGATTGATACGGTGTTCAGAACTGCCCGTGGTGCAAAGTTAGCTCAGGTCAAGGAAGCATATGCTTCGTATGGAGAGCAATTCGAAGCCGTGGACGTGAATGATGTGGCCATCGACGATGTATCAGCGCATCTAGTGGGCGTGGACGCTGTCATTCACTCGGCTGCGCCCCTCGCCAACCGGCCAGACAAGGAAGAAATTTTCACTGCACGTTGACTTTCTTCCCGTCATCGTACCCTTTCGCTAATTTTATTGCTTATTATACAGGGCACAATAGAAGGCACAGTCAACATCATTCGACAGGCCGAGAAGGCTGGCATCACCAAGATTGTCTACACCAGCACAATCGCCGCCGTGCTCAATCCATCGGGGGCACTGGATGCAGCAGGAAATCCAATCAACACCGTGGATCCTACTGGCCCTGTGCTGACTTCAGATGGTACTGATTCACCTTCAAATAAGAGCGCACATGTTCTGATTACGCTTGCACGCAGATTACAATCCCATTACGAAGGAGCAGGCCCTCGCCGCGGGGGATGGTTTTTCTGCCTACACCGCTGGGAAGACACTCGCAGAGAAAGCTGTCTGGGAATTCGCAGAAGCGCACCCCAAACTCGACATTACCACAGGTGCGAACTACCTGAGCCATTCGTGATCTCCAGGAAATAACCTGTTTTTGTTGGACAGTCAACCCTCCATTTATATTTGGGCCGTTCGCTCCAGGCTTCTCAGTGCCAGAGCCCAACTTCTCAGCCTTGTCCACGGCCATGTACATTTACCGTCTCTTGGACCCAGCTGGTGGTTTTCCTCCATGCGGCTTCGTGGACGTGCGTGATCTCGCGCGGGCCCACGTCGCTGCGTTGGCTGCTCCGCGCCTTCCGGCTTTGCGCAAGCGCTTGCTCATTGCCTCCCCGTACGACTTCAACTGGAAGGATGGCGCGGCATACATTGCCGAGCAGCGCCCGGCGCTCAAGGCTCGGCTGTTCGCCGATACAAGCAAGGCGCCAGAGCATGCTAATGCCCGATTCGATCTTTCTAGGTTGGAGCAGGTGACTGGAATCAAAGCGGATTCACTCAAGTCGTGGCAGGCGACGGTGCTTGACACAGTTGATTCCTTGGTTTCGCTCGAGAACGAGTGGGTCAGCAAGGGATTCACTGTCAAGCGCTAAGCAGTAGTTCGTGCATATAAAGAAGCAATGTGGCCACAGTATCAATCCGCATTTGAATAACGATTGTTTTTAAACTTATAAACAATAAACAAAACTCTCCGCTAGGCCAAGCCTATCCAATTTATCTATTATAAATGATTCACATCCAGAAATCTGTCAATGTCTCCACTGCGAAAAGAGAGATCTGTGAACGCCATAACGAAGAAAATAGTAGCCCCAGCACGGAAGAAAGCGAAATGGGTACTCACCCATCTTTTTTGATGCTTGTTAAGGCTTGGAGCTGTGAGTGCGGCCAATGAGGTGTATCAAAAATGCTGCAAGTCAGAGATCTGTCCCTACGCAGCATATATAGTGAACAAGTTGAAGAGGGAGGTTCAATTCGGAGTCGGCACGGGACGAGCGGTGCCTTTATCCCGCATTAGGGCCACTTGCGCGCTCTCCGTCACAGGTGCAGAAACGCAATTCTTGCTTTTCTGAACACCTCGATGTGTATATTCCTGGTCGCACATGGTTTTCCAGGTGATCAAAGGCTTGATAGATATCTTGAAGACACTAAATGCTCAGACGTGGTTCACATGGCTGCTGAAACTTGGCAACATTGGCTCCAAAATTACCTCAACACGGATTAAGCTGGCTATCGCATAGGTATCTCCTCTTATCCATTTCAATTTGATGAAGAGAGGGCACGGTATCCTCACTTGAATGCATAATTTAGAAGACAAGCCGCCGACGTATAGGAACGGAAGCCAAACCACGACTCAACGATCAAATTTGCTGGAGCTGAAATTGAAATTGAGCCTAAACCACACCGCCCATTCGCATGCAAGGGCCCCGAAATGCCGATGTTTAATGTTTGTACTGACACCAAAGACCAGATCTGACGCTTTGGCATGTCATTTGGAAGCTTGAACTATCAGTTGGACGCTGTATCCGCAATACCTTCGTATACATGCATGCAATTCATTGCAATTGGCGTGCTACCCAATATTTTCCTCGAGGGCATTATAATTACTTGCTCCATTGAAGTCCTTCGTTTTTGCTTGAGGACAGATTTGGGCCACTTAGGACAGACCTCGGGCCATAACCCTAAAAATCAGGCAGTAAAAACACCGACCGAGCCGGGATGACGCATGCCCGATGTTGTACCCGAGCTTCAAAGACCACCGTACATTCAGCAACTGGAGGCAACTGGTGTCTCCGATAGCTTGCTATAATGCAGTCTTACGTATGCATACCCCGGTTTGTAGGTGCAGGATGAACAAGCCAATTACAATGGTTCCGGTTAGGCCTTGAATCTTTACCCGGGCGTAGCTTTATATTCGGGGGACTGGGGGCAACTTCCTCATCACAGAAACTCATCTAACACCTTCCATCACACGCCATGACTTCTCAGCTAATTTTTGTGAGTGGCTCTGTCGTAGCGACAGGATATTTATTGACATCTTACAGGTCACCGGAGTGGCGGGATACCTTGGTGCTCATCTCGTACAACAATTGCTTGAAGCTGGATACCGAGTCAGAGGGTGATTTTCAACCCTTGTGTTTCATTTCTTGGGCTAACATAGTGTTCAGAACTGCCCGCGGCGCAAAATTGGCCCAGGTCAAGAATGCATATGCTTCATATGGGAAGCAATTCGAAGCAGTGGAAGTGAACGATGTGGCCGTCGATGATGTATCAGCGCATCTGGTGGGTGTAGATGCAATCATACACTCGGCAGCACCTCTTTCCAACCGGTCGGACAGGGAAGAAATTTTCACTGTGCGTCGGCTTTCTTCTCTCCACTGTTCCTTTTCACCAATTCTATTGGTCGCTATATAGGGCACAATAGAAGGAACAATCAATATTATCCGCCAGGCCGAGAAGGCTGGTATCACCAGGATTGTTTATACCAGCACTATCGCCGCCGTCATCAACCCATCTGGGGCGCTGGACGCAGCAGGAAACCCCCTCAAAATCATGGACCCTCTCGGCCCTGTGATGACTTCAGATGGTAAAGATTCACCGTCAGATCAGAGTGCGTGTCAGTGTTCTAATTACACTTATACACAGATTATAATCCGATCACTAAGGAGCAGGCTCTTGCCGCGGGGGATAGCTTCTCTGCCTACGCTGCTGGGAAGTCGCTGGCAGAGAAAGCTGTCTGGGAATTTGCCGAAGCACACCCCAAACTCGATATCACCACACGTACGCAGCACCTGAACTACTCATAATCGCCAGGAAATAACTTTATCTCATTACAGTCAACCCTCCATTTATCTTTGGGCCGTTTGCTCCAGGCTTCTCGGTGCCGGAGCCCAACCTTCAAGCATTATCCACAACTAGGCACATTTACCGTCTCTTGGACCCAGCTGGTGGCTTCCCTCCATGTGGGTTCGTGGACGTGCGCGATCTCGCGCGGGCCCACATCGCTGCGTTGACTGCTCCGCGCATCCCGGCCGTGCGCAAGCGCTTGGTCATTGCCTCTCCATACGACTTCAACTGGAAGGATGGCGTTGCATATATTGCTGAACAGCGGCCGGCGCTCAAGAGTCGATTGTTCGCTGACACGAGCAAGGCGCCGGAGCATGCTAACGCACGATTCGATCTTTCAAGGCTGGAGCAGGTGACCGGAATTAAAGCAGACTCGTTCAAGTCGTGGCAGGCGACAATACTCGACACCGTCGACTCCCTGGTTTCGCTCGAGAACGAATGGATCAGCAAGGGGTTCACTGTATAGCAGTAGCGCATGCATGCGAAGAAAGAAAAGCAGCCAAAGTTTGTACATGAAATAAGAATTCCTTTATACTTGTGAAAAAGATACTTGTGAAATAGATCAGCGATAAGCCAAAGTCTCCTCTAGACATCCTTTGACCCCCTAGCGAGCAATGGCGAAACCACCAGTTGAGATAGATTCCGGAACAGATCCCGCACAATCGTTGGCCAAAGTCTTGTTAGCAGTCACAGTGATGGTGATGTTCCCACCAATCCTGATTGTGTCGTAGAAGTCAAAGTGACAACGCGACGTGGTGGGCACCCCATTGACGGTCACATTCGCGACGTAGGCGGCCGCGCCGGCGGGAATGATTGCTTGCACAGATTTAGCGTCATAGCCCTCGACCGTCACAGTAGTGCTGGTATTCAGGTAGCTGTTGTGGATGGTGTACGACGGGATGAATGGAGATAGGATCAGAATTTGCGATGTTGAAGGCACTGGCGGAATGGATGTCAGAAATAGATATGTAAAATGGGCAGGGCGCTCACCGGGATAGAATCCCAGCAGGTGCCAGATTAGTACACTAGCCATAGCTGCCTGGTCATCATTGCCGGGTATTCCATCCGGAGCTATGTGAACCAGTGAGTGCTTTTCAAGTAGGTTAGACAAAGCCACTCACTGATGTCGAAGTTAGAGAATACTACATCGCGAACGCGGTCCACAGACATGGCCGGACTGTTGGCGTAATGATAACCTATTGGTGTCTAATGAAATTGCGTCAGACGGTATATCCATATCCAATTGATAATTTCCGGTGCTCTGCTCACCTGGAATGATGGCTCATTACCAGCGAGGTAGTAACCTTCGTTGAAAAAGTGCTCCAGTCTCTTCACGAACGTAGTCTGCATTGATGTATGTCAGGCTCGGTAGGGGCATATTGAATCATGACTTGACATACATTTCCCCCCATAACATCTACCAGGTGAGCGGTATCGTGTGGTGCGTACCTGTCAAATGTCAATAAGAACCGTACTGTAACGACTGCGCCAAGCGCACCAGCTGTACTCCCAAGACGAAGACTCGTAGAATCCAACCAAATTGTCCCCTTGAAGGGAACACTCCCTAGATGTATCCGTGTCTTTGTTCGAGCAATCAACCGGGTCTGTGTATGCAAAGCTTCCGTTCATGAACCTCTTCTGCGCAAAGCCTATTCAATTTGCCCGTTGTTAGTACTTCATATCTGCATATCAATGAGTGATATGCTACCTTTATAGCCATCGCTAGTGACATCGGCGTCCCACACATTCCGGTAGAACTGCAAAACAACTCAGCACCTCGCGGGCTAGGATATCATGAAAATACTCACTAGAGAGCGCTTTGTGTATGTCTCAACGTCGGCACTGTTGTTCAGCAGCAGCGCAACTTGGCGGATACCGAAGTCCTCAAAAGCATACTACATCGAACCTCGTTAGCCTTTACACGCAGAAACACGACAGAGGGCACTTACCTCAAGAGTCCGGCTACCCTCCCTAGTCTGTCGCCCTGTGCTACTGGGATCAAAGACCGCGAACGGAACATATCCGTAAGCCCTGCAAGAGGCCCAGGTCAATCAAGAGCACCAGCAAAGATGATATCACGTACTGGTAGACGTTCACCTGCCGACCTTCCGTGTTCCACTCGAATGGATTATCTTCCCCATCTGCCTTCAGCGCCACATAAAGCTCATTCAGATCGACCCCAAGAGCCTCAGCTTCATTGTGATAGGCCATCGCAAAGTGAGATACAATGTTATCCGCACTGGAGCCTCCTTGAGTCCAGCCGGGCAAGTTGTTCGCGCGGCACTCGGGCATCCATCCATTCTTGCGGTAGCCATCAATGTAGTTGTCCACGATCTGCGCGAACTCGATTGGAGAGGTAAGACTCAACAATGGGTAGAATGTCCGGAACTAAGCGGCACGTGAGCACAACACTAGAAAACGATGTAGAGCCTTACAGTGTCCCAGCTGACGCACCCATGGTTAGCGCGCAATCGCTATCCATATGAATTGATAACTTACCTGCAGTAGAGCGAGTCAAAGTAGTATGATGTAGTGTTCGCAAAGACACCTTGTGTCTCATCCGTCGCATTGTTTGGTGTTAAGAATGAGCGATACAAACTGGAGTAGAACATCTCTGTGATGTTTGCGGGGGTGTTCGCTACGTCGATTTCAATCTTGCTCAGCTTCTCGTTCCATAGTGCCTGGCTCGCGCTGAGGATTTGTTCGAACGAAGCACCGCCAATCTCGGTCTCTGCGTTTGTGCACGCCTGCTCCGCGGAGACGAAGGACACACCGACGCGGATGATGACCTCGGATGGGGTATTGGAGTAGGAGAAGAGCGCGCCGGATTGGTAAATCCCGCCGATGAGGTTGAGTGACTGATTGAGCGAGGTAACACCAAGGCCTTTAGCGTCGAGGCCGTATCTGTATGCACATCAATAGAGATTCGATAAAGATGAACGACCGAACTGACGTGTCGGCTGTCCAGACGCCGTACTCGTCAAGAGTCTGGTTACCACCATTGAGAAGATCGTAGCATGCGAACGCCTGGTAGTGATACTCGCTGGGTCCGAAGCTGATAGACATTTTTGACGTCAGTATCCACATCACCACAAATCACACGTCAGAAAGCCTCACCTGGATCCCCACTGTCCGCCAATCGTAATCCTTCCCTGATCAGGGTCAATGTTTAGTGTTCCTCCTGCAAAAGATGCAGGCAGGTCATTGGCCAAGTCCACTACGAAATAGGGCTTCGATCCGCTTGGAAATGTAAACCTCTCCAACCCCGCCCTCCTTGTGCTGGTCGCCTCCATCTTGATCTCGTTGTCCAGCGTCAGAGAGAAGTACCCGGGGTAAGCGTCATCCGTGTTGTTCTTGCGTTGTATTTCTCTGGCGGTGAGTGCAGTTGTGCAGCTATTGAAACCGTGGGGGCAAAGCAACGGCAAGATTTCGAAGTTGCCGTACGTTCCCAGCGATGAGCCCGTCCCAGAGTCGTGCAAAGGTGACAGACCACGGCAGTACTGCGTGTCATCAGTGATGTACCCTGCTGGTGCATATCCCGTGAAGTCAGCTGTGATTTTCGCCTATCGTAGTCGCAGGTCAATACAATCGATCGTGAGATTATTGGTAGGGTCACTGACCATTCCAAATGGAATAGAGGCTCCTGGGCTGATTGTGACATTGTAACCGTTATTGACGAAGGCATCATGCATGTTGCGCGACTTACCATACATCACCGTAAGTAACGGCCCCAGTTCCAATGAATGGATTCACAAATGCAGTGTAATTGGGCGTTCCAGTGGCATTCGCGGCATCCTTAATGGCCTGATCAATGCGTCGCTGAACTTCAGGCGACGGCTGCGCCCAAACAGCACCTACGAACGCACAGATAGCGAAGAGCAGAGAAATCTTAGCCATGGGGGTTTGAAAGCAACTAACGGAAAGTCGCCCGATCAAGGTTTCCCATATTTACATGCCGTAGACTGCTTCTGGTGCATGCGGGCGCGGTAGGTCGTGACTGTTCAGAAGAAGCACAGAGCTTTGCCCAATTTCCACATTCGGGTTTGATGCGCTCGCTTTTGAACACTTCACCAGGGATTTGGACACGTGATCTGATGTGGGATCAGTGATTCATTTCTACCTATTCACTATCCATGCGCTAATTTCTTGCAAGTCTACCCCGAGATAAAGCCGTCGAGGAATTTCGGCTGCTTATGGGAGTTCGTGAGAGTGATTTTAGGGCGAGCGTCTGCAATTGTAGGGTCGGTGCTGCCAGCCGAGGGGTGCGAGCCAGCTGGCGCAGACACCACCATACGGCATGAGGTGACAGCGCATCGTGGAGCAACGTCAGTATGCCTTGTTAGATGTCTGAATAATCGTGGTGTTATATAAATCGCGTGTAGTGAGGGGAATGAATGCATATATTTTCACGCACCGCGACTATCTTGGTTTGTTCAGCGCCAGCTCGATCGATATAGCATCGCACCACCCCATTCATGGCCTAAGCACAGAAACTTGATTTTAGCAAGCCAAATTTTGTGGCATTGGCGTTATTGGCCCCCGCTCCTGATGCGCTGGGTAAGCATGCCAGTTTGAGGAACATTAGGCGACTGATATGACACGATCATCCGGTGATCCTTCGAGAAGAGTGCAGATACAGCGTAAGTCGCCGGGTACGCCAGAGATCATGAAATGATCACGGGTGCGCGTTGTGGGAGTGCCTACGCCTGGTGGGCAAATTGGTGTGGAACTGTCTCGGTGACCTCTCGCGTAATGTGGAGTGAGGGAGGTGTACTATGGCTGGAATCTGTGCCAGTACATTGATTAGACCAACGCACGAGTGCAATGAAATGCTTGCATGCTCACCCACAATATTGATGATAACGCAAGAAGGCTCCACTCATACACATCGATTATGTTGACATAGCGACAATGAGATTGAGCACAAGATCAACATCCTCCCGTAGATATTGGTGGGCGTGCACTATCTCTAGCGATGTATCAGCGGGATTGCGGAGACTCTTGATGTGCATCTGCAAGTGACGAGTCGGTAGTGGAAATTCGAGGCCGCCGTCACGGTGGTCCGTGACTTCAACAGTATTATGTAGCGAAGGAGCAGGCGGGGGGCTTCCATCAAGGAGATTATATCATAACAGTGGCAGAGGTCTAAGTTTGTAGCATTTTCAGCGAGATACATATGCATTCTGGGGTAAAGCAAAGGATGAGAAGGCAAGTGTCGAAAGACCCCGGAGTCCGCGGGTCACGGCCGAAATGGCGAGTTCAGTCCTGCACGCATCTCACCCTTTTACTACGACGTGATATAGACACCCATCGGTTTGAATCCACCGGCAATCGTATGTTCCTTCTTATTGACACGCGGGTAGCATTGTGGTCCGATGCGCCAGATCAACATGCGGGTGGTGCTCTCAGAACGCCTCGAGAACCTTGCCATCACAAGGAGCAAATTGGTACTTCAATTGGAGGAGTCAGATGTACAAATCAAAGCTACGAATAGACCTCCAACCACTACAAAAGACGGACGCAAAAAATCAATCCTACCTGATGAAGTCCTTGGGATGATTTTTCAGCGGGGATGCTTCTTGATGCCGGAGACGATGCCAACATTTTGAATCGCTAGTGTCCCATCTTGCACATTCCTTGGTAGAATTCTACCTCAGCTCCTCTTGGTTTCATGTCCTCCTAAATTCCTCCGCTTTACTCGTGAACACATGTGGCACTGTGGTCATGTTTCTTTTGTGGATGCAGGTCCAGATTTGCTGATAATGGTTTCAGAACACCTATCTCGCGAGGCAGCTCCCTTGCTACGTTCGATTGCGTTGCATGGTCATTGTGGCTACGGAAAGCTCACCGTCGCCCATCCACTGTTTCCATTGGGTGCCCCTCGCCTGACTACCGTTCAACTTGTCAATGTTAACTTCCGCCCTCTGGCTTTTGTTTTCCCGCCTTCGTAAAAGTGACATCACTATGACTCTCGCCCATCCCTGTAGAGAGCCTTGCAGGTAGCCTAATGCTTCGAGATGCCCTCGTCGCTTTGCCAGCATTCAATCATCTCGAGTTGCATCAAATTTCAATCATCTACACTGGCCTGGTCTGGCGTCACAATCACGCTGCCAGCAGTGCAGTTCTTGCAGCTATGCATCGATCGCCCGAGAACTCTTGATATCGCTTTCCATGCGATATATGCGGCGAGTCTGACAACGCTTTCTCTGGAGGGACTGAATCAATGCGACTACGATTTTGTCCTTCGGGCGGGATTGGGATCTCGCTTTCCACTGCTGCAGCATTTGATCCTGCTCAACATCACAAGCGAAACGCCACTTGACGCGAACGCTTGCAGATTCCCCAACATCGAGCGTTTGACTTGTCAAGTCCTCCCTCCAAACGTGATAAACCCTGAGCACATATTCATCGCAATCCCTGCCAGCCCTCGACATCGAAGACTATCATGACCCCGCGCATTTTACGACAGTCGATGCGGCCCGGGTTCGCCCAGGCTGCATGCCGTCGCGGTGTCATCGTCTGTCATGCCATTCGATGCCACAAAGCTGCACAATCAGATTTCCTTTTGGTAATGCATTGATCATACGATTCGCCTGCTCAAACCTTAGCACAGTCAAGTTTAGATGCTACACGGGCCTTGCTACAGCTCATCGAAGCGGAGGGGTACAGCTGTAATTGGCCGACAGTATTTGAGCAGCGAAGATGAGCTTTGAGGACGTCTCATTCGAGCCAGGTTTCATGACACCTAACTGATATCATTTTAGACAGGTCTGCGAACTCAAGCGCGTGGAACGAAGTGTCGGCCCAAAAGCTCACTGGACTGATACTTGCCAGTGATCTGGGCCCAACCTGCCATATTCAGGGTGAATCAAGATATGTACGCCGAACCAGACTAGGAGAATACTTGCGCTCATCAAGACGATGCCAATTATGCTCTGCATTCTATACAATCTAGCAGCATGCAATGCATTAGTACAGTATCAAATAAAAATATCTCGGAGATAAAGATAAAGCCATGCGAGCGATTGAATGGGTATAGGGTATGTAGCGATTAAATGCTGATTAAAGTTGGCCAGATGGTGTGCAGTTTTAACTGAAGGGAACTGGATAGGTTTGGTTGGGGAATCAGACAGACGTATGGTGATGGATGAAAGCGCAGAAGCGTACCGTTATCTCATTTTGCCGACAATCTGCTCTAACTCGTCCAGCACAACATCCACACCTTCGCCGCCCTCACCCCAATATTGACGCTCGTGTTGCGATAGTTTTCGCAAGACATACTCTGCCGCATCAACGTCATTGCGGCCAATTCCTATGCGCAAACGATGGAAATTTGCGTCGCCTCCCAGCGCGGATATAACACTCTTGACACCATTATGCCCGTTGGCTGATCCGCCCAATTTGTACGACACCTTTTCTGGCTTGTGCGACAACGAGTCGTGAATGACGACCAGCGACGTGGCCTTGCGCACGCTGTTTTTGAGAGCGGCCGAGACCGAGGGGCCTGAAATGTTCATGAGGGGCTCTGCAGCGTGAAGGGAGAGTTAGTGGAGTAGGACATGAACGGCGATCACACATACTGGGTTTGAACAGCGTTACTGACACAAGGCTTTCGCCAAGAGTGGTCGTCGTGCGGCCTACTAGCCCGCCCATATTGCGGTCAGAGGCAAGAGTGACCCCGAGCCTCGCGGCGAGAGCATCGATTATTAGGTGCCCTACACTAGCAATGAACGTGTATCAGTATCAATATGGAAGGGCGCAAAGGCATGATAAGGGGCGGCTGAGGCACGTTCACTCACCTATGTCTTGTCATAGGTAGAGGCATGTTGCCGAGGCCAACGACCAGAATTTGCGGTATTGCCACGACCATGTTTAGATGCTGAGTACTAGTTTTATGGGGAGCTCGCTCGTAGAACCAGAGCTTTATAGGCGTTGAAGCTGTCCATGGTAGTCAGAAACACAGTCAGCGTCGACTCAATATTACTCACCGTAGCCGGACCGGTGGCGATGACCGAGGAGTGCCCAGGCACGCCACAAGCTGCCACAAGTGATTGTCGAAGGCGTGGGAAACAGCGGAACGCGTTGCCGTAAAGCTATAGCATGCGATTTTTCTCCAAGGAGCTTTGTGGAGGCCGTGTCGCGGGTGCTAAATCGTTATAGAGCCTTGTGCACGATCGCTGGGGCTGACATTTTCTCTCATTCTTCGTCACTTTCACTTCGTATCTAACTATCATGTCGACTACCACGGCGATTCTCTCAGAAACGCGTCCCAACCTCAAGAAGCGTCGGTTCTCAACAACCGATGCTGGTCGACGACGAGCAGTTCAGCAGCTCACATGTCGTCCCTTGTCGCAGTCGCTCGAGGCACTTGATCTCTCTAGTGCTGCAGCGAAGCAGACCCTCGCTTCCCTACGCTTCCTCATCCTCTCCTACCTGGCTGATCTGGAAAACAGCCTTACCTCCCTTTGCGTCGAGTCTCCGGTTTCAGACTTTAGCATCGCAAAATCACTGATGGCGTCCACCGGTGGCGCCAAGGAGGACGTCAGGGCATGGCTGCAAGACGCCCTGGAAATGCTCGAACAACTCCGTACGGACGTGAGCTCCCATCTACCCGAGTTTCATCTTGCAGATATTTCCGTGGAGAGTGTCAGGGCCCATCTTCCGGAGTTACCAGATGCATCCACCGCCCTGGCCAGCCTTCCCCACATGGATGACGTCCTAAGCCATCTCCCCGAATTTCACCTCGCAGACATGTCGGCGCATTTGCACGACGCGCGGGAGCGGTTCAAGGACCTGGACTTTCAGCCACTGCACTACATCCCGAACCTGTGCGAGGGCTTGCAAAGCCTGCATACCCACTTGTCCTCGCTGGAGCTCCCAGATGTATCCACGTCGAACAGCATGCTGTCTGGCCTCGTGGACGCGCTTCTCTCGTCGGATGTCGTGACAGAGTTGAAGGAAGATGCGGAGGATGTTGAGGATTTATTGCTTCAGGCGGCGAAGGAGGTTAAGAGCGCCGTCCAGCGCTCTCTGGAGGGCGCACAACTCATTCATTATCACGACCTACCCCAGAAGTGGCGCAACAACCAATACGTTGTTAGAGGCTATCGGTGCGTGACCCACCGTGTTCTTTCCTCCCATACAGCTGACCCCTTTATCTCTAGTTTTATTCCCTTAGAGAAATGGCATTTAATCGCGCTATCCATCTTTCAACCCCACAACGAGACTTGTATGTGCTTCCATGTTCTCGCTTATCTTGCCCCACCACTTAACCCCGCTCCAATTCCGCCTTCATGACACCTCTCTCATATCTGCCCTGGCTGACACCCCAATTCACACAGTGAACATCCACACGCACCTGATACCCTTTGTCCTCTGGTCAGCCTCCGTCCTCCCGATCCTCCCTTTTGCAACCCCGGCAGCCGTGCCGTCCGACCCGGTCGAGACCGCGTTCATCTTCTTCGCGCTCGTGTGCCTGTTCAGCAGCGTCGTGTGGCACACGATGACCGGGTGCGCGTGCCCCAAAGGCATGGACCTGTGTGCGCGGGTGGACTATGTGGGCATCGGGTGGTAAGCACGCGTCAGCCAACACTTATAATTAATGTGGGCTGACGCGAAACTGGACAGGCTGATCGCCGCGAGCGTGGGCACGCTCGTGCACTACGGCTTCCAGTGCTATCCGCACATCGGGCACGTCTATCTCTTCCTGAGCCTCATGACCGCGATTGCGGGGAGCGTGTTCCCGTTCATGGACTGGTTCAACCAGCGCAAGTACAAGGTTGGCTGCTTCTTGGCTTCCGGGATAGGGATATAGGGCTAACAAATTGTTTCATAGGGATGGCGCATCGTATTCTTTGTCGGCCTGGCGTTCACCGCGGTCGGTCCCTTGGTGAACCTCGCATATCTGCACGGTATCGAGGCGACGCACGAGTTTGCATGTACGTACTCATTCCTTCCTTTTTTTCTCTCCGTTAACCTCTGCCCATTGCAGCCCCCGTGGGCGCGTCGATCCTGTCATATATCATCGGCCTTGTCTTCTACGCATCGCACGTCCCTGAGCGGTTCATCCACGAGTACCGGTTCGCGCACTGGCTCGAGTCGGTTGGATTCACCTCGCACGCGATCTGGCACGCGTTCATCGTGCTCGCTATCAGCCAGCACAAGGCGGCCATCTCACACATGCGCGGGGGCATCGCTTGCTAAGTGCTAGCGGACGCGGGGGCTCCTTTGTTTGGCGATCTCGGCCTCGCATTTTTCGGATTCTGGAGGGTGGTTGAGTTGGGCTTGATTGAGCTTCACCTCGGTTCTGATGGGGTTAAACGGTAACTTATTTATTGACTTCGTGTCCATATACGCAGCGCCAGCGCTGCTTTGCATTTGCACCTGTACATTCTTCTTCACACATTTTCTCGCGGATTCAAGTTACCCCTTCAAAGTACCTACACTAATGCCTATTACGCTATTACGTTGCATTCTTTTCGCGTTGCTAGACATCATTAGACTACTGCTAGATTACTGGTTCTTGTCGCATGTCACGAAATTCATACGCTCGCTGAATACAAAGGGATTGGGAGATGCAATTTGAATGAGAACTCTCCGACGGTCCGACCGGACCTGGCATATGCGATCAAGGACGGGGCGGAGCGGTACGGCACCGAGAGACCTCGGCGGGCTTGACTCACGGCCTCAACCCTTTATAAGAACAGTGACATTGATCGTCTCAAGCCTTCTGCGCCTCGACTGTGATTCGCCGCCATGTCCCTGCACGCTCCGAGTCCCCTGCGCGGAGATGGCCTCGGCAGATACAAGGTCCAAATCGTCGGGAACAGCGGTATGCCGTCTTGCATTCCAGTGACAAACGGCTGAGGTTGAACGCTTTGGCTCACTGCAGGAGCTGGCAAGGTGAGTGCGGCTTGATGCGCGGTCTGTGTCTACTGAGTGCGCGATGCCTCAAAATTGGCGGCAGTCAAGGCTCGGGCGCTGGCTTGCTGCCGAGCTGCACCTCCCGTTCGTCTCGCTCGACGAGGTCTACTGGAGCCCCGGGTGGAAGGACACGCCCACGGACGAGTTCCGCGCCAAGGTCACCGCGGTCATGGAGCAGCACCCCGACGGTTGGATCATCGACGGCGACTACAAGCGCGCGATGAAAGACCTTATCTCTGGAGCAGCCACCGACATAATCTGTAAGGAGCATGCACAATATCCAAAGCGAGGTGTCTTCACATAGATACTGCCCAGGGCTCGACCCGCCGCTCATGCTCTACTTCCCGCGCCTCCTGCTCCGCACGGTGCTCGGCCTGTTCGGACGGGCGCCGCCGTGCAGCGCGGGGTGCTTCGAGAAGTGGCCGGAGTGCATCACGCGCAAGGGCATCCTCTGGTGGTGCCTCACGCACCACGGCGTGTTCCGGAAGCGGTACGGCGCGCTGATGCGCGAGTGGGGCGTCGAGAATGGTGGGAAGTTGCGGCGCATCGGGGGGTGGGGCGGCGCGCTCGGCGCGTGGCAGCGGGAGGTGCGCGTGCTGGCTGCCTCGCGCCAGTGAGCGCGGTACGCATGGCCGCTAGTTACGCATGCGTGTACGCAAACTATTTATTACAATGACATGGTGCAGCCAGGCTTTTAAAACCAATCCCTTGCAGACAAGGGAGCGTACGAGCTTGTTAAGTAAAATTGCTCTGGAGTTGCTTTAAAATATTCTAGATATTTCTAGATAACAACAGAAATATCTTTAGTGACAGTCTGCACGAGTTACGATGTAAGATGTTGTATAAACAAGTGGCGCAGCTAGGATAGTAGGTAGGTGGCACAGCTAGCTATCAGGATAATTACGAGACACTGGTGGCTCAAATTCAATATTTAATGCAATGTGAATCTGTTGAAATCACCGGACTTGATATCGATGTGTGCAGTTTGAGGCCCGAGGAGCCCAATTCGCAATACTGACATGCTGCTGCAGAGCTATAAATCGTTATAAGTGAGCCTGACTCGGATAGGCTGCAAGTAATGACCAATTACTTCACTGGAGGGGCCCACTTGATTTCTCCAGGGTGACCAGATGGCAAGAAACGGGGATAATGTACCTATGAACCTGCTATTATATGAACGTTATATATGAACACCAATGTCAACTCGAAAACGGCAGGAATAAAAACATCCACCACCGTGACGCTGACTTGCCATTTCGGGTGCTTTCTTTCACCCGCGTCGTCATTTCTCCCTATGCATCCCTAAGGCCATCGTGTGCCATTCTTCATGCCCTATTCCATCTCACCGAGGGCTCTTTCCAATGGTCTGAACCATAGATCTATACTTCTCGCAGCCAGACATTCGACTCGAGGCATAAATCAGCCGCTCTTCGATCGTTATGGAGCAATACGTACATTTTTCAAAACGCGCGCCGTAGAGTCGCATCCGACGCTGGTGATAAACAAGACTCACCCAATACATCGCAAAAGTGTCTTAGAAAGACTCCCAGAGGCTCATTTCGCGCGGAAGTTCCAGTCTTCTGCTTGGAGGGGCGGCGATGGTTTTCCAAGCCGTGGACGGAAAGAAGGAGAACATGTTCGGTCGGGACGGATTGACAAACCCGACCCAGACGAACCACCAGATTCGAATATACAGGAAGGGGGATCAAATATACCAGATTCTCTCTCCGGTGCGCGAATTCTACTTGAAAACCCAGGTTCACCATCCTTCCGTACTCCCACCATCGGCCCCGTAACACCCATTGCTCGCGTCGAGGCACCTAAAGCACCACTCCTCGAGTCTCCAGGACCCCACAGCGCACCCCCGCCCAACTACGAGAACTACCCGGCCTATCTCCGCCGGCTAGCCATGTCCTTACCGCACCTACACCGGCCAACACGCGATGACTTCCTGCACGCTGCGAGTGGCTTCTGGGAACGTGCCCGAATACGCTTCAAATGGTTTACTATCAAGTCGTTTAGAAAGTTCAATGCCGATGATATCTCTGCGTTCATTACTTGGTTCCTGACCGCGCAGTTTTTGTGGATCTTCGTCGGAACGTGAGTTGGTGTCTGTTTATGTACAGTGCAACACTGATACCAGTCGTCCTAGAACGACATTCTTTTCCATGATATTTGCAACTTTGAATAGTCTCCGATTACAAGGTCAGTCGTCTGCTAGTGCCTGTAGACGGGCCATGCTGAGAGCGATATCAGAATACGTCGCCCGGGGGATTAGCGACTACCTCACCTCAGAGACAGGCGTCACAATCATCTTCGAGTCAGCAATTGTGCCCAAATGGAAAGACTCTCGCATCTCATTCAAGAACATATACATCTCCCGGCGTCCGCCCTCTGACTCCGCACGTCCAAGTATTCCAGGCGGCGGAAACAAGAATAAGCGAAAACTCGGCCACAAGGCTGCAGTTGCATACGACGTCAATACGCACCCCGCATATCACGACCCCGGTGATCCAGAGGAGGACGAAGAGTTCTTCGAGAAGCACGACGAGGAAGACATCAATTACTCCTTTTTTGATCTTAACGTCGACTCCATTGATGTGACCCTGAGCCTCTCGCGGTGGTTTGACGGCAAGGGCCTGATTGAAGATGCGGTGGTAAAAGGCGTCCGCGGCGTCTTGGACCGTCGCTCGATAACATGGGACCCCGACCACCCACTCGACCCCGCGTCCTTCCGGCACACAGCGCGCCAAGGCGACTTTGAGCTGGCCTCTCTTCAGCTAGAGGATGTTCTCATCACGGTGTATCAGCCGGGCGGGTTCCGGCCGTACACAGCAAGCATTTTCCGTGCGGATATGAGATGCTTGAGGAAACAATGGATGTTCTACGACTTTTTATGCGCGGAAAATGTGGTGGGCCAGTTTGATGGATGTTTGTTTAGCCTGCATAAGCCGCAGAGTATTGGACGGACGACGGAGAGGGAGCTAGGAGATGGACAGTGGGCGAGAATGGTGAGCCCCCTCCCTTGTAGTTCACAGCTTTCCGAAGTTGACGGCACAAAAGTCGCGCATCCGCATAGACGGCGTGAATATCGACCATTTGCAGGGCTCTACCTCCGACGACGGCCCTATCTCTTGGATCACTTCCGGAAAAGTCGACGCAGTCCTCGACATTAAGTTCCCAAGAGACCCGCACGACGAGCAGGGACTCAATGAAATCCTCGGCGAGATTGCAGATGCCATAAGCGCCGCCGCCTCATCATCCGTCACAGATCGTATTCCGGGACAGCGCGAGCTTGCCAAACCGCCACTGACAGCTCCCCCATCCGATATTGACTATGACGAAGAGGGAGATGTTGACAGAGACCAGTTGAGGGTGCTGATCGACATTGATTTGCGATTTAGGGATCTGAAGGCTGCGGTGCCGATCTTCACCGATTCCTTAACATATGTGAACAACGCGCTCATCAGGCCCATCGTATACTTTATGAAGTTAGTCGTGCCTTTACGTTCTCTACTGGAGGTGTGCTAATATTTTCTTTCACAGTGCGAATCGGACGCTAGTGCCTATACATTGTCGGGTGGTGAAGAATTTGAGCGACTTTGACGGCTCGTGGACAGTGCGTAACTTCTTTAATGTTACGCGTTACTTCAAACTGACAAAATGCCATCTAGATGTGGGAGAGTGGGTACCCTGATCATTTTATTCATCACCAACAGCTAACGCTTCCTTCCAGCCGGACTGATGGATGACATTTCGCTCAAGGTAAGCACACATCCATCCAGTAACTTTGTATGATCTAACGATGCTCGCAGACATACGATGCCCTAGCGTATCACGTCACTCAAGCAAACATGAATCGCCGAGTAAAGGCTGTCGGCGTTTGGAGTTTGCAGATGACCGCCACAGCTGTCCTTTCGGCGATGAGGTCCATGATCGATCCCATGAGGGCGATATACGTTGATGGGCTTCCTCATTATGACTCTGCTCTTGCTAGACTTCAGCTCTCTAGCTCTAGCTAGACATTTATCTCCTTTGGCTATCACTGAGACGGTCTAGGAGCCTCGGTGTTGCATACGGCTATATCGGTCATGTGACCATACTCAGAGCCAGCCACTTGTATTTCCTGCATTTCCTTTCGCATTTATAGACTCATCACCACCACCTCATCTACCACTGGCATAATTTCACGCACATCCCTGCACATACAACTCTATACAACACACACAACACACATTACTGTCATGCGAAGCTTCATTATCTTGGCGGTCACCGTTGTGCTCTCGTCACGCACCGTGTTCGCGTCACGCCACTCCGCACATCCCGCCGCCGTGGGTAGCAACTCTACGAAACTTCCACGAGCTTATCGAGCGCAAGACTGGGCTGAAAATAGACCTAAACCGCCGGGATCACCGAGGGACGTTAGCCACAAGAGAGGAGATTCTCAGTCGGAGGATAGCGCCGGCAGGCTCGACAGTCTGGAGAAAGCTAATAGGATGGACACGGCGGAAGAGGGCTATACGGCGTAAAACAGAGAAGCTTTGTGCACAGTGATGTAGATGGCATGGGCGGAAGGGGATATGGTATGATTGGAATGAACCCTGTGCCTATTACACCGCCCAGAAGTTGTTCGACAGCGCCCAACATATGATGAATCCAGACTTCAAATTAATTCGAGCGCTTTGGTGGTGACCTTCGCACCAAGACTGCACATCTTATGAGCAATCGCGGTCTTGATGATAGATGTCAGCTACCATCTCCGTCAGCCGCTCAATCAGTATAAATGCGTCGTCCCGAACTCGAACTTGAACACTCCTCCCCCTTCACATACACCCTCACCCTGAACATTATACACCCCATTCCGCCGGAGATCTTCCTTGAACATGCGCATCAATAATATCATCACCACTCTCATCGTGCTAGCAGCTGCCTACCCTACGTTTGCCACCAATCTTGCCTACAATGAAGCCACCGCGCACAACTTCCCAGCCGGCGCTGAAACAAATACCACTATTTTGGCCCAAATCTACGGTTCTCCTGAACGGCGATCAGCTATAGACGACAAGGATCTGCAGCTGGGAAGTGGCGGTGCCGCACCAATAGGAGATAACATGGGGCTGACATCGAGCGGAAGCAGAGTATGTCGCATGCGCAAGCAACAGACCAGCGACACCGGGGATTCTCAACATAACGTGCACATCAATCCAAATGGCAAAAGTCGAGGAGCGTCTGGACAAACACGTGTCTGCCATAAGAAACCAAAGCTTGCCCCAACAACACAGCAACACCAAGACAGGATCCCTGAGGATGGGACAGTGCGAATCAACACATCTGAATCGCGTCGCGTCTGCCGCAAGAAAGCGAAGGGAATTTCAGCCCCGAAGCCAAAGCCAGATAACGCGACTAGCATACGCAAACAGAGGGTGTGCGTGAAGAAAATGAGGCTGCCGAAAGCCACGCGAGTCGGAACTTGAAAGTGTACGCGTCATTATACAGCATTGAGTACTATTGAGTGGCATCGATGAGAGGGGGCGATGAGATAAGCCTATTACCTGATTCCGGAGATGTGAAAGCTTCAATTCGCAGGTCAAAGTCAGCTCGATCACCATCTGTAGATTCTCATGGAACCAATGAAATACGTTGAATGAAGATTTTGTATGAGCGTCAGAGTTCCAGAAAGTCTCGTTTTCAGAAATTCCGCCCCGCCGCCTCATTCCGTTCCGCGCCACATCTCATTTCTGCATTAGGCCTCGCGCCCCTTTGCGCCTCTGAGAGTTTGCAAAGCCCCGCGCGACCACGACGGAGCCATATTCAACAGGCAGAATGTGATCCCTCGACCCGCAGCCGCGTCCCCGTGGCATCGTCATCCTAGGACCCCATTTTATATACCAATCTTCCCCCTCGCGGTTCGGACTGTGCGAGTAGCCGGTGTGCGGTAAACTTTGATCAGCTTGTCAAGCACACGCGACAAGGTTTCTCGAACACGCGCCAATACCGTCATTACCACACTCACCATTCTGGTTTAAGGAGCTGCCTACGGGGTATTTGCCACCGATTTCGCCCACTAGTAAATGAGGCCATACTACTTATCGCACAACATGCGCTAGCTCTGGGATAGACGTCGGATAAACGCCACTATCCCGCTCAAGATCCATCCCTGACTGACGATCGTTGGCCTCTAATAGTGGCGCAGGCGTCACTTGTGGTGGCCGGAAGCAGGCTTTTTACACTACACCGCTGGGAGGTAAAGTGGAGCTCGTATCGGGTGCATGCAGGGTGCGCGGCGGACCAGCAATGTCAGAATCAGAAATTCTCAACATAAGGTGCACTTCAATCAAGATGGGACAATCCGTAAATAGGAGCAGACCGTGCACGTGTAACAGGCGAAGCCTATCTCCCACAGCAAGAGCCAAATTGAATCCCTGAAGAAGCCAAGATGCCAGTCAGCACGTCTGGACCGTTGCGCGTCTAACTCTAAGGCCACAGGTAAGTGACGGAGATCCCTATGTCCCAGGCGAGATGGGATCGGGTGAGTCAACAAATCAGGGGTGTGCGTTAAGAAGGCGAAGATTCCGAGAACCACACCGGCCAGAAGGTGCTGCGATAGAATGGAGTGGCACTGAGTGTGAGCAACATGAAGTCACCAGGTTACCTGACTGTAAAGAGCACACAACGTTTAGCTCAATAATCCCAAACGTGTTTAGATCGATTCAATATTTTCCATACCAGCCACAGCTTGAAGGGGTCTCAGGGAGAAGCTCAAGTAGCGATTCATCATTCGAATGACAAAAGTGCGCTTACTGACTCTGGGTGATTTTCCGATGACGCGTGACTGCAAATAGAAATTTTCGCAGATCTATATGTTGGTACGATGAGTGTGCGCAGAAAGACATATTGTCTGGGCGGGGGAGGATCGCAATTGGATCATCATCGATCTGGAAGGCCTGGCGGCAGGACTCGTTGACAGCGCTCGGTATTTCATAATCGATAACTAGATATGGAAGTGAGCACCACGGCGGCAAAGATTTTGTAAGACCGTGTTTACCTCCGCCTTCATTGACAATACAACCCTTCCTGAGAGCCATCCATCTCTGCACAAAAGTCACCGAAATTACAATCCAGATTCCACAGGCGCTGTCAGCAAACTTCTGCGGATCGCTTGAATCGTTATCTTTCCTCCGAATCCTCGGGCTCTGACATATCAGCCCTCAGGCTATTCCAGTACAAAAATGTGGTATGCTGTGACATGGTGTATGCTTGTTACGTACCTCGATGATGCACGCGTTTTCACCGTGCTCTTCGAGTGTTTTTCGCTCAAAAGTATTGCAGATGAATCCATAGAACCAAGAATTCCCTGCGACCTGTCCTAACATGAACTTTCTATCCAGTCTCAGTGTTGCAACTAACTCATTATCAGAGATTCACCCATACCACGATCCATGTGTTTGCCAGGACTTATATCCGAAGAACCCAACCCCTACAGGCAGTCCAGTATTGCCACGCAACTTGGTGGTGTGCATCGACGGAACATCCAATCAATTTGGCACCATGGTTCGTATTCCATCGGATGAACTATAGCTAAATCTCTATCTTCTATATCTTACGCAGCAGCACACAGAATACCAACGTCATCGAGCTATATAGCCACATCATCAAAGGAAATTTGGACACTGTCGAGCAATTGACATATTATGACAGCGGCATAGGAACATATGCCACTCCGAGTTGGAGATCGTTTGCATACTTCAAACAAGTGGCCAGCAATAAGATCGATCTCGCCATTGCCTGGTAAGACGCATCCAACCACTAATCTTCAGCGACTCTTCATGAATGGGCAGTTGACTCGTTCCCGCAGGAACCTGGAGAAAATCATCATGGGCGCATACAAGTGGCTGTCTAACCACTATCAACCAGGGGATAAAATCTTTATGTTCGGCGAGTACGATCACCACTGGCCGTTGGTATGTCGCTCATTCGCATTTCTTTCTTCTCCAGGCTTCTCCAGAGGTGCCTTCCAAGTGCGCGCATTGGCGGGAATGATAGCTACGGTTCGTGGAAAATAGTGAAAGGAGATCTTGAAGCCGATGATAATCTAGGTGGGGCTCATTTTGCCGGGCAATGAGGCGCAGATTCCCTTGTGAGTATTCGAAGACTTCGCTGATCCCTACTCTCTATCTCATAATACGCCCAGTGCCTATGAATTGTACGCGCATTCCGGGAAAAAGAATATGGAGGCTGTTGCTTCCACGTTCAAAAGTACATTCTCGAATTCGAATGTTCGAACCCACTTCATAGGTGTATGGTATGCGAATTTAAAGGACCCCATCTTTTACATACTTATCATTTGCGAAGGGATACCGTGTCGTCTGTCGGCTTCGTGAGATCAAAAAAAATGCTTCCTCGCACAGTTGACTGCTGTGATCATGTCTGCTATTTTCGCCACGCTCTGGCTCTTGACGAGCTTCGAGTTAAGTTTTTGCCAGAATATGTGCATCAGGGAGCGTCACACACCGGACACGAAGACCACTTCTCTCGCGGTCCCACTGGCAATCGGCGCAAATGTACTGCCAACATCAAGGAAGTGTGGTTTTCTGGATCCCATTCCGACGTGTAAGCAGTGCACATCATTTAAAGGCTGTAGACACTTAATCTTGTTCCATTTCATAGTGGGGGCGGCAACCGAGTGAATGATAGGCTTCAGTCTGGCGATATACCCTTATTGTGGATGCGAAATGAGGCAATGATAGCGGGGCTTCATCTCAAGGCAGCTGATACCAACATGAAACGGACTGACCTCGAGAGGCTGCCCAAGGATTCGGCACGCTCCATCGCTTGGCTAGCTATGGAGCTCCTCCCGTTCGGTCGGCTCTCCTACAAAGGCATAGATAACATCAGTCATGTGTGGGTATAGGTTCAATGTCAACAATTCCTCCTCTACTTATACCTGTTTGATAAAGGCCCCATCGCCGAAAGGGCCGCAAGATCGTCGATGGACAAAAAATTCATGTATCGGTGATCTTCAAACCGGGGTACGTACAATACCGACCCCGTCCGAAGTTTCCGGAGTTGTACGAAAGCTGGCCAACCCCGATTCATATGGATGACCCCAGTCGAGATAAGCGACTCAAAGAATTGGATGAAGGCCTTTGGGAGAAAGACATGTTCGATCATGCAGCCCTGAATGCCCTCTTCGAGAATCTCAAGAATGTGGAGGAGAAAGATAGGCAGGGGAGTTCCGCCGCTCGCATTTTAGAACGAATTGCCTTTGTGACATCGACGGGTGAATCCTTTCCTCATGCTTCACTCCACGCTTATTTATGACACGGCTCAGAAAATGGAAAGCATGAGCTGTCTAAAATGCACTCCGGCTGGGGGATTCTGGAGCTATATATGGATGATAAGATAACTTCGACTGAAAGCAAATTAGTCCATATCAATGCCGCAGCAGCATTTTCAGACGCTCTGGCACCACTCAAAAATGAAATATTCTACGAGCCAAAGATAGGTGAACGGCTTTGTTAACATCAAAGCCAGTTAAGCTGATGGTCATTTGCTTGCCCGTAGCGACGTTCAAAAACTCTGGCTGCTTTGGCCTTGTCATCTCCATACTGGGAGCTCAAGGTAAATCGCAGGTCATTGAAAGGTTAGAAAAGAGACCTAATCTAATCATAGGCGAGAAAGTTCAAAGAGTCACCAATAGCACTGCGAATTCTTCTCAGGTGGCGAAATTTGGACAGGAGACGGAGAGACTACGTACTGGTGCTTGTCTGGCCGTCGCGGCATTTTCTCAGCATGGTCAGTCAATTGTCTGTGATGACCTGGACCAGCGTCTGATATTCAAGGGGCATTTAGATATTTTGCTTGATGTTATCATTGAGCAAAATGTGCATATCGCTCTGGTCGACTTGTATATCACCGGCAAATCAGAATCAATGCGCAGATCGGCTGCTCAGACTTTGCTGCATTTACTGGTCTATGGTCAGTGACGCCCTCGATTTCATCAAGCACTTTCCGATGATTATTACTAGAGAATGTTGCTACTCGTATTGTGAATGCGCAACGTGTGGATGGCCTTATCGGAGCCAGCTTGGTCAACGGTACGCCAAATACGAGCCAGGAGATCGGCTAGCTGATCAATGCTATCCTTAAGATACGTGCACCCCCTTCACGGGCCCTCGTATTCTGGAGGAATTAGCGGGACACAGTGAGTGCTCCGCCCTGTGGACCAATTCTACCATTCTGATACCCCTAGTCTGTACACGTAACGCACTGCTGCGCCTTGATTGTGCCTTCTCTCTCTATGCGCTGGCCGAACAGACGAAAGACACGTCTATCACCATCAGCCGCCTCACAACTTTGTGGAGGCTTGCGCAACACGGTGCGAGATAGAAATCATTGTGCATCGACAATCTGATAGACGATTCCAACCAGATGTGATTCGCGATAATATGATTGCAAAAAACATTCCCAGCATCCTCGTTAGTGGTGCGCTCAAGGCGGGGGGAAAGTCAATGCATCGGAGATATTACCTAGCGACTCTCGCTGCACTTGCTAGCGACTCAAATGGTGAATCTTGCCCCTTCATTTATCCATCAAATCACTTACAAAAACTCAGAAATGAGGGCTGCAATCGTAAAAGCAAAGTGTCTCGAAACTCTCTCTGATCAATTTTCACGCGACAAAAGTGATGGAGACACTCAGAATGTTTTAGAGTTCTTATTTCAATATGGTGCGCAGCCATATCTGGAGATAATTGACTGAGTTCTCTAATAGTAGCTATGCCGCAGAGGATTGCCGTGCCATAATCTTCAAGACGACCTTTCTTAGCGATCTAGTGAGCGATCTAGTGCCAAAGCTCAAGAAAGATGAGACTTTTGAAGATGCGCGGCGCTCTTTGACTAGGCTTCTAGAACGGGGATGTGAGTGTTTCTTTATATTTCTGATTCTGCAGCGCTGAGATGAGCGTCCACTAGCTGGTGTTCCCAAAATTCTTGTGGACTGCTCCCTCATCTCCGTCCTGGGGAGTGCATTCAATAAGGGAGGTGTGCAGCTGGACCACCTTGTCGAATCAATGATATCATTCTGTCAATATGGTATCAACCCTTTCCTCCATTCATTAGTATTCACAACAACTTATCTGATACGTATCAGTCGACATTCTTGATGCTCTTGTCGACTCAAGCTTTTTTAGCACACTCTTGAAAAACACCCGTAAAGGCACTCTATGGGGCTTAGAAGGAGCATTGCGTGTATTTCGATCAGCCTTATTGGACTTCCGTTAGTTTCTTTTCAGAAAAGTGCATATTATATACTAAAAGGATTTCTATTGACCACAGCGAGAATCCGCCAGAAGCTAATAGCTTTGCATGTGGCGTCTGCCCTATGCGAGACCGTTAAGAACGTCATTGTGCCGCGATACAACACCAACGTCGTAATCATGCTGTTTGGCCTGTGTAAATATGGTCAGTGCACGCCTCGCTTTACAAGCCTGCGCTCAATAAGTGTCTGCTAGATGATTTGCGCGACGACGTGGTGTCCTCCGGGATCGTGCATCTTCTGGCCCAACAATTGAAGTATGTCAATCCACGTAAGTCGGGTGTGTTCAGCGATGAACTTCATGGTAATATATCCTACAATATTGCTTACGATCCTTGCTAATCGTAAATTTACAGAGGAAATCCGCACAGCCTTCGAGCCGTATTTTGAGGATTTTGACGAGTCAATGGCTGAACCGGAGATGACTAAGGCACAGAATTTATATGTGGAGCTCTGGGAACGTCGGGCAATAAGCAAGGTGCACAGATTTGGCAGCTACGATGCTGTATGACGAGTTGCAAAGACGTAGCCGGATTCGTTTATCATGCAACTGCTGTATTATACTACCTGATCCGACACATGCACAGCAAGATGCTGGCCCCTGGGCCTTTGCTGCGACCACAAAAAGCTCGCGGATCAGATATGCAGAATTGCTGATGAATGGTATTTGACAGACCGGACTCGGAGCATAAGTAGGATGCCTCACCGGTAAGTGCAGGCAGATTTCAGAGAGTGATCGGGGCGGGATGGCTGTGAACTGATCGTCAACCATCTTCAAATAGTAAGGGTGCTCGCTTGGCATTAATTAGTTCCGAGCTGCTATCTGCGTCAAATTTCATGATCATTTCTTGATATCGATGATTCCTCCATGTCCTGGCCCCGACCAGCCCTGCAAGCGCGGCAACTCGATGAGTCTTTTGGAGGCGAATTATACTTGATTTTCTCTGCCAATGAACAGTCTATCGCTTTGTATTGCCTTTTCTTTCGCCTCGCCTTGAGGCAGCAAACTATGATCGCGCCGAAGACAGGTTATCATGTCGCTGTGGACTTTTGCAATACATACATAGGAGCTGCGGCATAGATCTCCATCAATCTCGCATCTACTGTCTCAACCTAGCGGTGCCTAGCCCCTCACAAGGTTCTCGTTCAAAGCCGGCTTGACACATGTTCACCTCGTGATTTGCGTTATAACAAGACTTTCGAATTGCTGGCACTAAGTGCCCGCAGAAAAGATATGGACAATCATGACCGCCCCTCACTCACCTATCTTGACACAGGAGTTCTGACTGCAGAGCCGACGACGTACCGTTCAAGGAACGTTTCTCCTGTGAACCGTCGCAGTGTTGGGGTCGACCCTCCTTTTAGTCCTTGGCATGAAATAGTCCCAAGGGACCTTCCAAGCCAAGACAAGGCTCAGGCTCAGGCTCGCGGTAAAACCCTCTCAAACCCATCCATTCGTTCGCCATACTGCCCATGCACACCCAACGGGACCAACCTTTCACCATTACCATTGCCTTCGATCAAGCAGCGAAATCTTGTGGTCTGCATTGATGGAACGTCTAATCAATTTGGAATGATGGTGTGTTTGTATCGACGACTCGATATGCTTTACATATGCCAATGTTAACGGAATTGTAGAATACAAATGTCATCGAGTTATACAGTCACATCCTCAAGGGCGAGGATGATGACGAGCAACTCACATACTATGACAGCGGTATTGGGACTTACGCAAGGCCGAGCTGGAGATCCTTTGCATACCTGAAACAGGTTGCCGCCAACAAGATTGATCTAGCCATTGCTTGGTGAGTACCGAACCGAGTGTCTTGATTTAAACTCACATAAGATTCCAGGAACTTGGAAAAAATCATCATTGGTGCGTATCGATGGTTATCAAATCAGTATCGCGCGGGGGATAAGATCTTTTTATTTGGTGTGGTGGTCTTTGGTTATTTGTAGCTTCCCATCTAACGAAGTTGTTTAGGATTCTCTCGGGGTGCTTTCCAAGTGCGAGCCCTGGCGGGGATGATTGAAACGGTGCGTGTTGTTTGGATGAGCGGTAATGTTTAGCATCTGACGATAGCACAGGTTGGGCTCATTCTACCGGGAAATGAAGCACAGATTCCCTTGTATGAAATAACTGTTGTGGCTTCCAGGATCGGCACTGACCTTGTGACAGCGCGTATGAACTTTATGCGAGCCATGATCCAGAAAACCAGCAAGGTGTTGCCTCTACGTTCAAAAAAACATTCTCAAGGTCTCATGTCCGCACACATTTCATCGGCGCATGGTAATATGCCACATGATCTTACTTTTCTCACTACTTACGAGTGATACAGGGACACTGTCTCTTCAATTGGCTTTCTGAGACAAAAGCAAATGCTTCCCCGAGTTCTCGATTGTTGCGACCATGTTTGCTATTTCCGGCATGCTTTAGCGTTGGACGAACGCAGAGTAAAGTTCCTCCCAGAATACGTTCATGCAGGCTTTTCTCACGTAGACCGGGAACCTCCTTTCCATGGAAATGCCAAATGCACCGCTAATATAAAGGAAGTATGGTTTGCTGGATCTCACTCTGATGTGT